>JAIVFJ010000533.1:0-27148 GCA_025765615.1 Zopfochytrium polystomum
TGCCGTTCGTCATGGAATTCCTGACGGGCCCAGAGCGCATGCAGTATATGCACAACATATCGGCAGCGGTGCTCAAGGAGGACCCGCCTCAATGGAAGCTGTGCGGGGGATTCTGCGCGACTCGCTTCCGAAGGAGGACTGGGAGGACCTTTTGGAGCGGCTGCCTTCTCTCGTTGAAAGCTTTTGAAGGAATAAGGTCCTTCGCGCGAGAGAGACTGTCATGCTGTGGACCAAATGGGAATCTATTCTGTACTGATTGAACAATACAAACGAATGCATCATCACTTTTTCACCGGACGCTTTCTCTGCCTTTGAGTACCTCCCTCAAATCACTTTCTGTACAACAGATCGTAGTGCCCAGGCCTGTAGAGCAACTCAATGACCTTCTCTTTTGCGCCGGCCGCAGCCTCTCCTTCGAAGGGCTCGAACGGCGAAAAGTCGTGGACGTTCATGTTGGTACCTGCCGAGAGATCCAAGTTGTCCACCAGAACGTTGACGCCAAACGCGTTGACCATGGCTACGATGTGGATGTGATCTGCCTCAATGTTCACTGATTTCGGAGTGGAAGAAAAAAAAGGGGGCGGTACGTCAGTTGGGGAAGCGTGTGCGCCAGCAACAGTAGTGGTCAATTCTCAACTAGGTTCAACTTCCGCGCCGATGAAGTCGTTGAGCGTTGGATACTTGTCGAGGATGAAGGCAGAATACAGGTCCTCGTTCTGTTTTCGTGATGGTAAACGAGGCCAGTTTTTGGGACCATCACAGGTGGGTGAATCAAGGGCTACCCGCCAACATCGAACACATACCAGCTTTAAAGTCGCGGCAGTCACTAACCGGAGGTAGCAGACGATCGTATCGCTAATGTACTATTGATTAAGAAATCGACATCCGGGTGAGCAGCTGGAACTCTTGGATGCATTCACTGCCACGCAATCCAAGCCACCACCCCAGACAACGCCCACAGATCGCCTCCGCCACAGCCCCTTACCTCGATCTGAAACTTTTCCAGCAGCGCATCGACGCTCTCAGCCTTGAGCGCCTCGTCGAACGGCTCGAAAAAGTCCTCCGTCACGATCGGGTCGTACCCGGCACTCTTCAGCGCCTGCCGCGACTCCTCGACGCGGCGCAGCACGGCGGTCCTCCACTGCGACGACGACGGGGCAGCGCGCAGCCGGTCCGTGACGACGAGCTCGCACAGGCGGAACCCGAACGCGCGGAAGAAGCAGTTTCCGTCCTTGCGGACCGCGCGCAGCGTGCCGTCCGGGTGGTCGGCGGTCAGCGACGCGATCTTTGCGAGGAAGAGCGGGCTGTCGGCGGCGGCGTACTCGGCAGCGAGCAGCGCGTAGGGGAGCGGCGCCGAGACGAGCGGGTGCGACGCGAGGAGGGTTTCTTTGAGGGAGCGCTCGTAGGCGAGGATCGCTTCGTCCGAGGGGCGGTCGTCGACGCTGTCCGCGGTCGCGCCGGCGGCGGGCGGGCGGCGGTCGGTTGGGCCGCTGCCGTGGTGGTGGCGTCCGTGGTGTGGTTGTCCTTTCATGGTTGCGTGATTGCCTTGCCGGTGCAGAAAGGAAAAACTGATGGAATATTATAATTGATTGAACAGAAAGAGAGATAATGTCACAGCGGACCGCCCCTTCATGTGTCGACGCCCCGCAGCAAACAATAGTCGAGCCTTCCGCCCGAGCTCGCCAGTTTTCCAGCATACTGCCTTCTTTCGTCCAAGCAAACCAGAGCACCACGATCTGCTGATGCAGATCAAGCGCCGAAGTCGCAGATCCTTCCGACCGGTTCAGCGCCTTCCACGAGACCCGTCTGGCTTGGGCGAAGGAAAACCTGCCCGCTGCTGTGGCCAAGATCGACATGGTGGACGACCGCCTCGAGCGGATGAACGGCTCCTGCAACGAGTTTTGTTCTTGGAGTGCAGAGATCCCTTGAACGCAGCTCAGATTCGGAAGACAAAGGCAAGATAATGATGCGGTGTCGCTCCTCGTGCGGGCTCGCCTTGACCAGTTTCCCCCATCCGGCCTTCAATCGAATCATCCCAAGGAAATGCGTCCCCCGGCACATTTAATGGAATTTATTGAGTTTCTAAGTGTGACAGATTCCAATTTCTCCAAGGACTCAATAGCTGCGCACGAGCAGGCACAGAGGAAGTGGATCTCTGAAGAACTTCATTCCATGGTTTGCCAACGACAGTGAAAACACAGCAGCAGCTGAAAGATCTTCACACAAGCAGGACAAATCATTCACATCTCTGATCTTCTCGCTATATGGGGCTAAACAATCACCTCTCACTCAGCACTTCGAAAAGTGTGGTGGAGTTCACCTTCCGTATCAGCTTCCCAAAGCCACAACCGCCCCCTGCTCTTCATGATGACAAGAAAACTATCAAACTGCATTTCACCAAGCGTTCTGGATCCGCACGGTTATATACCTCGACTGAGAAAAAGACCTTGGACAACGCTGCCTAAGCTGTGGCGTTCCAAAAAATACTACTACCCAGTTGTGACTTGGTGCAAACTTCTGGTTCTGGAAATCCCGAGCTGTGGCCACAGCTGGCATCTCGAATATCCAAGGACAAAGATGGACTCCCGGGTTGTTTACTGCAGCCTCATGAAGCCCGACTCAACTGGCTACCCAAGCGATCAAAATTGCTGACAAGCTCGTCTCTTGTCTCGACGAAAAAGTATTCAAGTGCTATTTGCTGCATGTTTGAAAAGGTGATGGGGGGACCAGCTCAGCGAACCCCGGATGAGATCCTTGAACTCCAGACCAACGATTCAACCCAGGAGGCTTTCTGGAATGACGTTGAGAAAAGGATGGAAATGCCTTAAACCACTCAAAGACGACGACCTGAAGCAGCGGCCGTTATTTGTTCAAGCACCCGCAACAATCTCGAAGTTGTGTTTGTTTTTGACGAGGCACGGTCCCTTCTCGAAATGCACAACAATCGATCTGATGGGAAAAGCCCGTTTTACTATATGCGACGGGCAGCACAAAGTTTGCAGATCATTAGCCGGGCATTTATAATCTCTATGGACACCACATCAAGAATGTCCGACCTTGCACCAGTGAATCGCTTTGATCCAACTGAAAGACTTGCAGTTCCTGGGGAAGACCAAAAGAAGAACTTCAGACCGCTGTTTTTATTTGGCAGTGTGGATGTTGGGTTATTCAGTTCGTATGGCTTGAAAGACACTGATGCATTTTCCCCAAGAAAATATCTGTCTCATGGCCGTATTCTATGGAGAGCTTTAATTGATGCAAGTTTCACTGTGGAGAAAGTCCGTGAACTTGCAGTGTCCAAAACTTGCTGGAGGAGGCCGAGCTAGCTATGATTCAACTCCAAAAATCACAGCAACAATGGCAGCAAGCTTCATTCGAGCACGTGTGCCCTATCTTGTCTATCAGCCAGAACTTGCCTCTGAGCTTGTGGCGTCAAACATGTGGTGGTGTTTGTCCATTTCTGAGGAGCGTGACCACATGGTTGCAGGAATGCCATCAGAGCCAATACTCTCAGATGCTGCTGCGCTGTGGATGCACAATGCAGAAAACCGTGCTGAGATTTTAAAGTTAGTTTGCCTATTTATCCTCAAGATCGGCAATTGATGTTGGTCACGGTGGTGAGATTGTTGCACAGAGTTGTGGGTGACTGTTCCAATTGGTGGAGGTTGGACTTGACCAGTGACCCAATCAATGGCAGGGTTCTGGGCTTGCAGCCATGGTAATCCCGGGATGACAGAGAATGTGGGTGAGCCAAGATCCAATACTTCCAGGTTGACCATGGATGGTGGAAAGTCTTGGGATGTGGAGGTTTAGCTTGGTTTCATGGCTGATTTCCTTGAACAGGCATGATTGGCAAAGTGAACCTTGAGGGGTGTGGATTTCTTGATGTCAGGAACAGGGCAGGACAGGACAAGGCAGGACAAGGAACTGAGAGGAGTGATGATTGTATGGAAACAATAATTCACTTGAGGGATGGGACAGGTCCCCCATCCCCCTTTTATCTACCTTTTGAGAGTGTTCCTTGTCAAGACTCCAAGAAAGTTCCAGAAAGAGCAATTAGTAATACAATGATACCAATGATACCAATGACAACAAGACAAGTCAGGAAAGCAAAGAAGGTTCCAGAAGGTTCCACAAGGTTCCATGAAGGAATGTTCTAGAAGGTTCCAGAAGGTTCCAGAAGGTTCCATGAAGGAATGTTCTAGAAGGTTCCAGAGGTTTCCAGAGGGTGATTCATAACATCATCTCCCCCTTTTAGGCCTCTTCTGCAACTTGGTGGGGTACCTGGTCTTGAACTTGAGCAGAAGGTCTTGGCAGTGAGTGAGGTTTGACTCAGGTTCCCAGGTGTTGTCAGCATCTGAGTAACCTTTCCACTTAACAAGGAACTTGAGTGTCCTTCCAAACCACTTGGCATCCAAGATTTGTTCAACCTCAAATTCCTCTTCACCTTCTACCTCAACTGGAGGAGGAGGAGGAACAACTCTGCCTGGAATGGAATTGGCCACAAACTTCTCCAAAAGGCTGACATGGAAAACTGGGTGGATCTTCATGGATGCAGGGAGATCCAGCTTGAAGGTGACTGGATTGATTTGCTCCAAGATCTTGAAAGGTCTCAACTTGAGGTTGTGCTAGCTTGGGACTTGGTCTTTTGGACTGCAAGTTCGTCTTCCTCAGGCCTGGGCCAGTAAAGTCTCTGGAAGCAAGCTCATATGTCTTGTGCTCTCCTGGGTGTCCAGCTGTTGCTGCAACATGCCTTGTCTTGAGTATCTCAAGTTTTTCCTCTTCTTGGCTGATTTGAATCTTGTGAGGCTTGGGGTCCTTGGAAATAGCATGGGCCCACACACTGTCAGGAAGCAGTGAAAGGTGTGTCTTGGAAGGTGGGGTGAAACCATCTCCCCCTTCAGGTGCAAGGTCTGTCCTTCTGTGCTTCATCAGCAGTGGGGCTTGAATTGTTTGACTGGGAACTGTGATTCTTGAATCTTTGACTGAGGGTTCTGTTCTTGGCAAAGACTGTGAGCTGTTGGAGCTTGAATCTTGAATTTGGACTGTGAACTGTGGTACTTGAATCTTTGACTGTGGGTTCTGTGAACTACAGACGTGGCCATGACTGTGAGCTCTATGAGCTGTGCTGGAATCTTGACTATGAACTGTGAACTGTGAAATTTGAATCTTGGCTGGGATCTGTGAGCTGCAGGCTGATACTGGAGCTGTCATTTGTGGTTGACCTTGGATACTAGGCTGAGAGCCTTGAATCAGGGACTTGAGAGCATGAGACTTGGAGGCTTGACTTGAGTTTTGGGTGACTGTTCCAATTGGTGGAGGTGGACTTGACCAGTGACCCAATCAATGGCAGGGTTCTGGGCTTGCAGCCATGGTAATCCCAGGATGACAGAGAATGTGGGTGAGCCAAGATCCAATACTTCCAGGTTGACCATGGATGGTGGGGAAAGTCTTGGATGTGGAGGTTTAGCTTGGTTTCATGGCTGATTTCCTTGAACAGAGCATGATTGGCAAAGGACCTTGAGGGGTGTGGATTTCTTGATGTCAGGAACAGGGCAGGACAGGACAAGGCAGACAAGGAACTGAGAGGAGTGATGATTGTATTGGAAACAATAATTCACTTGAGGGATGGGACAGGTCCCCCATCCCCCTTTTATACCTTTTGAGAGTGTTCCTTGTCAAGACTCCAAGAAAGTTCCAGAAAGAGCAATTAGTAATACAATGATACCAATGATACCAATGACAACAAGACAAGTCAGGAAAGCAAAGAAGGTCCAGAAGGTTCCACAAGGTTCCATGAAGAATGTTCTAGAAGGTTCCAGAAGGTTCCAGAAGGTTCCATGAAGGAATGTTCTAGAAGGTTCCAGAGGTTTTCCAGAGGGTGATTCATAACAGGATGCGAAAATTTTGGTGAGGGTAGTATGATCGCACTTTCTTTTGTTTCTTTCCTACACACTGACTTGCTTCAAGGAAACAAAGTCAATCCTGGAGAAGGATCGAAATCCTCAAGTGATTTGCCCACATATTGCATATTTTGGCCTCATGGCCTTGATGAATTTCTTCAGTCCACCTTGCAAGAGAGTGATGTGAGTATCATTCGTGAAGAAAGCAAACAAGAGGAGCAACTTCATGCACCTTCCGGATCCTATGGCAGTGGAAAGGTGTCATTCACCCACTTTGTGCGGCTTTTCGACATATTAGGAATATGACTGAGTTGGCTTTGCTATTTGCCCGAGGAGCTGCAGTTTGGTGCAGAGTTGGCACAGAAGGGGTGGATTTGATCATTCCTGTTTTGATGCCCAATCGCAATAACGAGTATGTTGTTCATGCCGACAACATGACGTACATTCTTGTGCAAGTCAAGAATTATGCGGACCGTGGCAAGGACAAGGATTTTCCTCGCTCTGCCACAACTAAGAACTCTTGCCCTCGCCTGTGATCTGGACACAGTCCCTCGCCATCAGTATTTGTCCCTATTCTTGAGTTTTGGCGGCAAGACAGCGGAGATGGACCATTCTGGAGCCGCATTATGAGCTTCCCAGACTTGATGGAGAAGTTGCCGCCATCACCTACCATATCCAGCTATGTTGTTCCCAAGGATGGCCCCTATTCAGATACATACAGTATTCTGTGCGAACAGCTTTGCAAGGAAATTGCTGAGGAGCAGCGTCGCAAGGCCAAGGAAGCCGCATTGAAGCGTGCAGGCAAGAGAAAGCGAGACGCTGATGTTGGTGCTGACAATGCCCAAGTGTCCAACTGCATTTCACTCACTGAGGCGGTGCGACGCTTTCGCCAGTTGTCAGTTGCGGTGTTGGGGTTTAGCCAGGACCTTTACCCCTGCATCAGCCCTGCCACCTTGTCTCCTGAAGGCTCGAAAGGGCTGTCAGATGAAATCTTCATGCATTTGAAGAAATTGCTTCGTTCACCACTGAATCCCATCCACCGAGCAGCAGACCCCAAAGAAGTGGAGATTTTGAAGAGGATGGTTTACCCATCAAGCCTTGACATGCTCCGCGAGAGCGAGTCTGCTGCGTTCAAAAGTGGTGCGAAAGGGGCTCCACGTGATGAAAACTTTAGTGGAACAATTTCATCAGATATGCTTAGTTGGTGAATTTTTAGTAGATGTCTTTTGACCCATAGAAGACCTCTACAATGCCATTGATAGTTTTACGGCAGGGTGTACATTTTAATTACTGGTATATTAAATGGAGTTCAAATCTTGAGAGAAAAGTTGCAAGCAAACAAAGGAAAAGTTTTGGTAGCTAATAAAGAAAAATCTACCCTGAGTACCATCCCTGTTGGGGCATTTTGCCACAAATATCCTCTAAAATAAAGAAAAGAAGAAAAGAAGCACTGTGGCAACTTTTGTGGAAATGACAATGATGTTGGTGCATCGTGTGCAGTTTGTGGCTGTTATGTTTTTTCATTTCTTTGTCATTACTTCATTGAAATAGTACTGCATGAGTCACAAACCACAAGTCACCACACGATATTGAGCTGAATGATTCTTTCAAGAAAAACGACCCGCAAACCATGTGTACAAAAGAAACACACATGACGACTGACCAACTGCGGGGTGCCTGACAGGCCATACCCCACACCTGCCTAATTTATTATTTATTTTTGGCACTTGTAAATAGACGCATAGGGTTGGGTGACTAAAGTGGATGTTCAAAGTCAGGCAGGGGTTGACTAGTCATTTTCTCTATCTCTGTTTTTCGAGCATTTTCCTGTTTCCTTTTTTCTTCAATCTGATTCTTGTCCAATTGGCACCAATCCAGAGTCCCTTCAAATCCATCTGGCTCACAAGAGGGTAGCAAGAGATGATACACGCCTAGGTGGTTGCGCGGCCTCTTAGTGAGGTTCCTTTTATGGGATCGAGTCAGTTCCGCCAAACACCAGTGGTTCCTTTTTTTCTGTATGTCTGTCTATCTTCTCTCTCCTTGATCTGTCAGGGCGTTAGCCCCAAGCTTTGGTCAGCGCGAAAGCCCTGACCCAAGCAACTGCATCGCTATGTGGCCTGCCACACTTTGTACATCATGGCTTGCCACCACCTAAATTGTGGCCTGCCACGCTACGAACATTTTGGCCTGCCACTATACGTTTAATCCAGCAGCAGGTTGCCTGCGCGCTGGATTACCCATATCCAAGCGGGGCGAGGTTTAAGGCTTTGCCTCTAAATATCTTAATTAGTAAACATGTCGACTTTTGTTCGAGTTCGGCGCAAATTCGGACGAAATATTAGCATTTTATCAAATTCAGCAGCCGGAAACTTGCATTGAGGTTCGAAAAATCGAATCAAATCTGTCGGTTGGCGGTCTTGGAGGCGCCGAGCCCATCATTTTTGTTTGTTTTAATCTCGTTTGAAAGGTACTGCGATCTCGCTCTGTTTCACCCCCAATACCATCAATTGGATCCGATTGTGAGGGACGAAGACAGCTGGGACAAATAGCTTTCCGAATTCAGCGTTCTGCGCCAGCACTACCACGGCGCGCCTTAGATTGAGCCTCAACCAAGTGACTGGTGCCTGCGGCACAGGCCAAAGGGTTCCTGGGAGGAGGTCGGGGCCGTGGATGTGTGGGCGGAAATACGAACGTGAAAGCGAGTCCATTCGTTTCCCACACGCTTGCGAGGCTGCGAAGTGTTACAGTCCCTTTCCCTTCTTTTCACTCCAACTCTCTCTCTCTCCCTCTCTCTTTTTCTGTTCCTGCTGGCGTGTGGCTGCCCTTCCGAGCCCATATACCATCTCCTTTCCCGTCACTTTGCATAGGACTTTTTCATCGATTTGATAAGTGAGCAAGGTTGCTCACTGTCGCAAAGCGTTCTTTGACGAGTCATTAATTAAAAAGGTTTTCGCTTGGAAATAGCTGCCAATCACTTGTGCTGTTCTTTGATTTGATAACTGAGCAGATTTACTCACTGTCACAAAGGCCTTTTTCCCATTAGACTGTAAGGTGTGCATCAACTGCACTGACCCTGCTCTCTCGTGTGGTGCTGGGAGTGTACCTTTTCAAGGGAGATCCCAATCTGATTTAAACTTCCATCGTCTCAGTTTTGTCAACCTGAGAAACCTTGCCGCCCGACTGTAACCCAGTCGCGTATTTCAGTTGACAGCAGTGCGCCACGAAAACGCATCGCCAGGCTTTCGTGCACAACGCCCGGCGGTTGGGGGCAACAACGGCACTGAGTCCGTCTTTTCCCTTCTTCTCATTTCCAAAGGTTCTGCCAGACACTGACTGACATGGTGGGGTGACGATCTCGTTCCACATTACATCCTATCAATCAGAGATCTGTCGGGACTGATCCATACAGATTTTCCGTAACACCCCCACCGATCGCCATAGTCTCAATAATTTGTTTGTTATTTCCAGGACGTCTTCTCAGTGCAGTGCCTTGTGGATTCGCTGCCTTTGAAAATTGACGCTTTCGCAGCTAATGGTAGGAATGTTGTGCCACTGACTTCTTTGTAAACCCTCTGTTGTTTAGAATCAAGGCTTCTGGTCAGCACGGCGGACGGCTCTGTCCTGCTTTATGGCATCCAGGAGACACCCGTATTCGGAATCCAACTGATTGAGAGTCGGAAAGGATTCGCCAAGAAACCAGTTTCGCAGCTGGAACTCGTACCTGAACTGGACCTTTTCTTGTGCCTGAGCGGTAGGATTCAACAAGCACAATACGCAGCCTCCCTCACACTTCTCGTCGACTCTCTCTTTGTGTGCAGACGGAAATGTCACAATCCACCAGCTCGGAACCTTTGCGACCGTTGGCCAGGTGCCTGTGAAGCCAGTGGTTTATTTGTCCGTGGAACCAACTGCCGTGCACAGCCCATCTCCAACGGAGAATCGCAGCCATGCACCTCAAAGACAATTTGCCGTTGTAAATAGGCGAATCATGTCGATGTACAACCTCAACCTGGGTGGAGGGTTGAAAAAAATCAAAGTGCGTCTTTAGCATTTCACAAGGTTTGCCATCGCTTACCCGATTCGTATTGTCCAGGATGTAACACTTAATGACCGGCCGCGAACAATGCGGTGGCTGTCCACAGACCGCATTGCGTACGCGACGACCCGCGGGTACTATACGCTGTGGACTTGACGACGGGGCAGAGTATCGAGTTGCTTTCCATAAGCAGCCTTCTGGGAAACATTCACGGATATAGCTAACTTTTCCTCGGGGCCAAAGCTGACTATCACACCTCTTCCTGAAGGACGTCTTATGGTTTCCAAAGGACGTGAGTCGCCCTCCTATTTGCTGGAAACAATGGAAGCTGCTAAACTATGCATATTCCAGATATGGGGGTGTTTGTCAATAGCGACGGATCAGCTTTGATAGAACGCGACCTAGAGTGGTCAGCAATCCCGGAGGAAGTTTGTGAGCTTCCTTCTTCCGTAATCATTCAATGAAATTCTAAGCACCTTGAAGATTTCTCTGCCTCCGTATGTTGTCGCACTCATGCCCCAGTATATCGAAATTCGCAGTTTTAAATACGGGGGGCACCGTTCAGACGATTCATTTGCCCGACTGCAGGACAATGATAATGGGGGGACAGCTCATCCATGCATCAAATGCATCGGGATTTATTTGGCGCCTACTACCGTTCGATTTTGAAGACCAGGTCCGCATCAACGCCATATCCCCACTAACACCCACCTGCAATTTATAAAGATAGAGCATCTTATTTCTTCCAATAAGTTCCAAGAGGCCCAACGACTGATTGAAGAATTGGAATTTTCGACAGATGATGACAAGGTACCAACTGGGACAGGAATTTGTTGGCACTCATCTTCAAATCAGCTTGCAAATATTATTCGAGTACGCGGTCTATTTGCCCACCATCTCTTCACAAACGAGCATAAGTACGAAGAAGCAATTTCACTCCTTGGAGAGCTGAAAGCATCTCCCGTTGACGTAATCAATCTTTATCCACAATTTTCGCTGCTCGGCTCGAACGGAGACCCTCCAGTCACTGGTGGGGCTACTTTTTAATTTTACTTATTGCACTGAACAAGACATTAACAATGCAGACTCCGTTGCGTTGAAGAGCTTGATGAGCTATTTGACCAGCCAGAGAAGTGTTCTGGCCAGGCTTCGAGACTTGCAAGCCACACAAACTCAAAGCCCTCCCCGTGCTAACCGCTCTATACTCTCCCTTTCAAACATTACGTCATCAGTCTCAACAGCAACCTCCACACACGGTGGCGGAAGTGCAATTTCTGCATCAGCTTTATCAGTTGATGGCAACGATGCCGTCACCACCTCTGATGACACCATGTTTCTGTCGGAAGTGGTCGACACTGTCCTTTTAAAGCTCTACTTAATCATGAGCCCAGCGCTTGTGGGAGCTTTGCTGCGCATTCAAAACTTTTGTAATGTGGACGAGTGCGAGGCTGCGCTGATAGCAAAGGGGGTATGAAAGTTCAATTTCTTTCATTTTGCTCGTGCAGCGACAGATGCCAACTCTTAATTTTTCTGTCTTTTTGTCTTTGTCTTGTAGCGGCAAAACGATCTGGTTGACCTTTACTATGGAAAGGGGTTGCATAGACGAGGCCTCGAAGGGTTGACAAAGTGAGTTTATTCAGCTGATTACGGTCTAAGGTTACCCCTCACGCAGGGAACTCAAGAATGGCAACGTGAACGTTCGGACGGGTGGTGAAGTACCTGTTGAAACTAGACATGCAGACTCACTTGGACATGATAATCGAGTTTGCAGAGCCTGTGATTGAACGAGATTTAGAAGCAGGACTTCAAGTAAGAATGAATTTCTTGCAAACAAAGCGCAGCCTTTTGACAGTGAGACCACCTAGATTTTCGTTCAACGCTACGATGAGGTAAGCTGGATTTCTCAACTCATCTACCTGTTGAGTTTATTCCGTTCCAGCCTCCACAAAAGTCGTATCAACGTATATTGGACTTCCTAGAGCGTCTCTCTCCTGTGCTGGAGCGGGGGTATTTGGAGCATATATTTGACGAACTAAAGGACAGGTCACCCGAACTCCACGACCGGCTGGTGTTTAATTACCTCCGGGCAATCATGCTGCACCTCGCAAAGAGCAGCGATGGGTTGGATGTGGGAACTGGCAGTGACGACGAGGCAGTTCTAAGCGTGGCACGGCCTGACTCAGTTAGGTCGAAGCTGCGCAAATTTCTCGAAGAATCGACTTGTTACCGTGCAGAGAGGATCCTTGCGCTTTTTCCAGAGGACGCGCTGCTCGAGGAGCGGGGCGACACTGCTGAGTCGGGTGGGTCGGCACCAGGAGGCACTCGAGATCTACGTGGACAGGTTGCATAACTTCGAGCTGGCGCAATCGTACTGTGATCGGCACTACTCGCCCTCGGATGCGGCGGCGGCAGACATATACTACCACCTGTTGGTGCTGTTTCTCGGAGCGCAGGGGCGCGGGGAGATGACTATGGAACAGGTACTGCAGTTCCTGGACCGTTCGGGGCGGCACGTGAATGGTCCAAAAGCGCTGTCTATCCTTCCAGGCACAACGGTGCTGTCGCGCCTCCTGACATTTGCAGGCAAGTCGCTGACAGAGCTACAGCGGATGCGGCACGAAGAGGAGTTTGTGTTGGGGCTGTCTCGAGCCGAGCGGCTGCAAGTGCGTGGACGGCTGGGCGAAGGCCAGAAGCGGAAGGTGTTTGTGGGCGAGGACCGTATGTGCTCGCGATGCCTAAAGCGTATTGGGAACAGCGTCTTTGCCACCTACCCAAGCGGGATGATTGTTCATGTTTTTTGCCAAACTTGACTGAAGTAAATAGGGCGATTGGCGACTCACAAGCCTGTCAACCAATCGTACGTTCTGAAGGAGGTGGGGGTAAATGCGAAATGGAGGGAGGGAAGGAAAGACAGTTAGACAACAGGGAGGATGTGAGGTTTTCGCTCACCTTTTCTTGGAACAGAAGCAACAACCTCTTTCACCTGTGAGCATCTGTTTGGCAGCAATGCAGCGCCTATCTTGAACTGGTGGACGTAAGAACTCCCTTGCTATCTGTCATAAACTGCAAGAATCACTCCAATTTCCAAGGCATTTTCAAACAGTATTTGTGGCTGACCTGTCTTTATAATTGGGACCAATTTTACTACCTTTGCTTTCCTGTTTCCAATGCAACTTAGTTTTGCCAACTTCGTTTCTCTTTCGGTGACTCATGGAGACTCCTCAACGACCAAGGAATGAAGAGCCAGACAGACTGTTCATAACTCTTCATTTATTACTGCACTGATACAGAAGAGGATGGGGACTAAAGGCGTTTGTGGAGACTGCTCTAAGTCAAGGGGTTGATCTGTCATAGGTGGTCAAACCTCCGAGAAGATCGCTTTTTATGGGGGCTGAAATGCGATTGCGGATTTTACT
Organism: Zopfochytrium polystomum; assembly: GCA_025765615.1. Taxonomy (NCBI): domain Eukaryota; kingdom Fungi; phylum Chytridiomycota; class Chytridiomycetes; order Chytridiales; family Chytridiaceae; genus Zopfochytrium; species Zopfochytrium polystomum. Next base: position 13,356 of record JAIVFJ010000533.1, read on the forward strand.
GCGGTGCTTGTTATGTGTTGTGGTGGCAGGGAGCAAAGGGAGGGCAGTGCTGGACGACCTTCGTCATTCGAACGTTGGACAGAACATATTTTCCTCAGACACAAATCTCGAGGACTCACTATACCTCTTGGATGCTTAGGGCGTGGTCGAGCCACATCGGCAAGATAGCTGCGAATCCAATTATCCACAATAAACTGCATCATCTCGACAGGTGCTTTCTCCGTACCTACCACCGTGTGTACCGTGTCAGACGAAAGTCTTCTGATTGACAACCCAAGCTGCGTAACATTGGATTGACACAGCGCGCAGCACAGTTTGGAGACAAAAACGTCGACCGTTGCAGATGGGTGATTAGCGAGCTCGAGACACGAACTTCTGCGCGCGCAGCACACACGCTCGAGCTATGAGCGATTGTATCCTTGCCTAGGCCCCGCTCAGCGTAATCCCAGTCTACTTGGGCTTTGAACTTCTCTTCATCCATGTACCTTCGCACGGCTTGTTCCATTGAAATTGCGTTCACCGTAACTGACTGGGGTGGTGGAATCTTCACGCTGGTGTCGTCGAATCCTTCAAACAGGCATGAATGTCTCTGGGAGTGCACCATGTCCTGTATGTACCGATGGATTCGACAGTACATTGCAAGCTTTGCCGCCCTTCGATAAATTTTGAAGGGATCGGCATTTTTCGGCCTCTTGCGAGCAATAAGACGCAAGCCCGAACGACAGTTATTGGATCACTGTCAATGCCATCCTGAAGTGCTCGGTGGTGCGGAAGCACGGGTACTTACGATGGTGGCGGATGGTGATCGTGGTTGCAGAACTTGTCGGCCATGTCATCAAAATCACTCTGTCCATGCCACAACACACGCAGCCCACCACGCAGTCCCTGGCAAGCAGTCTTGCGCCTCGCCGGCTCGCCCACTCCCCACGCTGACGAAGCCCTCAACGATGCCTTGTCGTCCATCTCGATTGCCCTATCATCCGCTTCAGGTGTCAGCATTCATCCCCACGGCTCCTCCATCAATCGATTCCCCAAATTCCCAGCAGCACCCCAACAGCACCCCAACAGCAACTAACCGTCATTTCCCCCTGCGCTGTGCTGCGCGACGTTGCGTAATAGACCCCTCGGAAACGGTACGATGGCTTTCATCCCACGACATTGTGCTGGACGATCTCGTCAACGTCCTGCAAACTGCCTCAACTGGCCGCACACTGGATCTCGCGTGTCGGGCATCGAGCTGGTTTCCCCTGCTATGGGATTCGCTTCCATCGCAAGCACACAAATGGTGAGAGGAAACAACCCTTTCGCGAAACGGCATATCTTTCCGGGCTTGCTTCATGTTGACTCTTTGCTTTTTCCGTCCGCAAGCCATTGCTCATGGCGGGGCTAGGAAATGATGAGCCACGCGTCCAAAAGCTTGTGCTGAGAATATGTGGGCTGGCCCCGCAGATTCCGCCGTTCCACAGTATGTAAGTCAGTCAGTCTTTTTCTGTTTGCTCTGTCCAGCATTAATCTATTTTTGGGGCTAGATTTCCTCGCCCGCGTTCCTCGCCTCAATCCGCTGCCTCGCCTCCCCGAATCTTGATATAGCGCAAACGTCTCTGGACCTGCTTGTCCGCATCACCACCCCCGCAAATGCACTGACGGGCATTTTTTCTCCAGCCGCTTTATCGATCCTTCGGAACCTCTTGGATGTGAACGAGACAGTTCGCTTTCGAGTCTTTGGGCTTGTCGTGCGAGTAGGCACAATGGACGGTGGAGCCATGTTCGACCACATCCAAGAGGCAGGGTTGCTGACGGAAATACTGGATGACTTGGACAGCGACGACGTGCTCTGCCGATTAAACGCGATCGAGTTGTTTGTTAAAGTAGGCTTCGTGTGACTTGGTAGAGATACGTACAATCCTTAACCTGCATTCCTCCAGCTCCTGGATTATTCAGCCACACTAGCCTTTTTCACCAAACTCAAAATCCTGGATAAAATCGTTTCGTTCCTCGATACCCCTCCACTAGACGTTTCGATTGACGACCTTCTGACTCGTGCCGCATGCCTGAAATTCTTCTGCTCGTTTGCCAAAAAGCGGCCACAGGACCTGATCGAGCTGGAACGCGCTACTGGTCTCTTGCCCGTTTTGCAGATTCACTTGAACGCCTTCGAAGACCGCTCAGACGTCCTCGACCCAACCCTCGTTGCGATCGGGAATATAGGCGGATGCCCCGAGGGACTGCAGCTTCTTTTGGGTGCTGATGCGGATGGGGTCGATACCTGCAGGCAGACAGGAGCCGCTCTTGTGGACGCCTTGGTCCAGGTCGCGCGGTCGTCGGGCGGTTCCTCTCCGCTCGTTGCGGTCCAGTCCCTGTCGTGCATCTTTGAGAGCTGTCCTCTGGACGGGTCCGTTAAAGGCGGCGCCGAAGCCTGTGAAAAGTGGTTTGGAGAGTGGGGCGGATGGCGGCAAGCGCGAACGTGCGTGCGGAGCCCGTTTGACGAAATCCGCGTGGCGGCATACGCCGTCATGTGCGGGGCCGTGCGGTTCGAATGGGGCGTCAGGCTTCTCGGGAACGAGGGCGAGGTGCTGGACTTCTTGCTGGATCGGGCTACCGAGAAGACGAGGGTTGGAAAGGTTTGTGCTTTACGTTGTTTTTTTTTTTGTAGGGGGTTTCGGGGGGTGCTTTCTCTTGAAGTGAAATCGCTTATGAGATGCTTGCGTAAATTAGGAATGGCGGTTTTCGGTGATGGATGCCGTCATTCGGAACCCCAAGGCAAAGGATACCTTGTCCGAGGTTGTGTTTAGGCGAATTGCGACTTATGTCAGAGAGGGCCCGTTCTATAGCTCTTTGGATCCTGTCGTCGCGACAGACATGCAATAAATGTTGCGCCCGGCGTTTCTGGCCCAGCGTTAAGTAGACGGAAGGGCAGATACCAATATTCTACGATGCGTGGGAGGCGGGTGTGTTTCAGCGCACAGTGCAGTCAGTTGCTATGCAGCAGAGCATATTCCTTTGACACTGCAGGCTGCCTCAGATGCTTGCTTCTAATCCCTCGTGTCGCGTGGCCGTCTTAGTTGGAGCACATGTGCCGCCCTTACAGTTAGCTGTTCTTCGATGGGGGTTTTTTGCGTTGAAAGAACCGCGGGTCTTCGGCCACAATGTGAGGGCTGTTTCACGGCGTTGGGGGATGTTTTTTTATTTTTCTTTTTTTTCTTTGAAATTTCTCAGTAGCGCGGTCCGCGACGGGTGCACAATATGCATGAGAAGAGCGAGGGGAAAAACTGGGGGAAATCAGGTGCGAATCGAAAGCAAGAGAGCAAGGGTCAACAGCGAGACCAACGAGAGCGGGGGCATGGCTGAGTGGAGCGAAAAGTAGGACAAAAGAGATATCAAAAGAATACACAGGAAAAGGAATGGGGAGATTAAGAGGGTACAACTCAGATTGCAACGATAAAAAACAAAGAAATAATTGGGAGAAACGAGGCAATGGCTAAGCGAAGGGAGGATGCGTTGACAGACAGTGGTAGGAAGAGCAAATCAATAAAACTACGAATGAGCATAAAAAAAAACACACAAGAAATTCAATCAAAACGAGACAGGGTTATCATTCAAGGCGTGCGGGCCGGTCGGAAGGGGTATCCTCACGGCCTTTGAGAAACAGAATTGATAGGGGTACAATGATGTGCAAGATACGGACAAGATTATCATCATGATGCAGAGGAAATAACTCGGTCGAGTCGACACACTTTTCACCAAACGGCCCACACTGCGTATGTACACGCCTGCAATTATTTTTTGCGACCCTTCATTACCGCCAAGTTACTCTTCAGCACGGCGATGTCGGTCGCCAGCTGCGTTGCCGACGCCGTCGGTCTCTCCGGTGACCATTGGCCGTCGTCCTTCCTCGTCGGGACAGTGACGACACGGACCGACAGAGAGACGCATCGGTTGAAAAGATCTTCATGCAGGGAGGACGTTCCAGAGAGAACTCGTCCTCGCGCTTCGGTTTGGTCGTCGCCCTCGGCCTTCTTCCTTTTCCCGCTCTTGGCTTCCCCGGCGGGTTTCTTCTTCCCACCGGCGGGGCCGGAGGCCGCCTCCTTCTTCTTGCCGACGGCCGCGCCGGGGCCACCGACGACGCCGGCAACGGCGTTGGGGTCGACGTCCGCCGCAATCCTCATCAGCGTGTTCCAGCACGCGATTCCCAGGAATCAGCGGAACGCCCTCCAAAACGGCCCTGTTGCCTTCAAGCACAACGCCGCCCGGCGCGTCGTCGCCGCCGCCGCCGCCGCCGCCGCCGTTCGCCGAATCCTTTTCCTTATCGCCCGATCCGGCCTTGACGACCGCCTTGATCCCGAGGACCTTGAGCACGCGGCCGAACCCTTCGGCAACGCGCTTCTCGGCCTCCCCGAGGCTGCACCCGCCGCGGCGCGCTTCGGCCCGAATCTTTTTCGTCCAGTTGATGCCGCACGCGTTTGCACAGCGTCCGCTGCCCTGCCGGGCCGCGTCGCCACTGACCGGTCTTGCGAGCCTGGCAAAAGTGGCAGACGCCCGGTCCTGAAGCCGGCCGGCTGGATGTGAGTGAGGGGCTTGGCGGCGCGCGGGGTGCAGTTCGAAGCGGAGGACACGCCCGCTGAGCTCACGCCAGCCGCGCTCGAGGCCGAAGAGGTGCGAGAACGGCTGGCAACGGAAAGCTGTCGGGCACACCGACGGTGTCGGGTTGGGAGACTGGTTGAAAGAAGGGCCGCAGCGGCAAGAAGCGGTTGCCAGCGGCATGTTTGGAGATTCCGGGGCAGCACAAGGGGCCTGATAGTCTGTGAGGGGCACAACGTTGACAGCGGAGCGTAATGAGTGTGGATGAACGCAGCAGGTTGAGCTTGGGACGGTCGCCCGCAGTCATCGTCCGTTTCTGCGCAGTCAGTGTCGACGGCCATGGGCTCGGGCACAGCAGCAGGAGCTGTGATGGACCGAACTCGCTTGAAGGACGAAGAAGTAGAAGACTTTTTCGAAATTTTACCGGATTTCGCAGCCAACAGGTTGCGCTGCGTCTCGACCAACGACTCAGGGGACGCTACGAACGACGCGGGAATAAGACCGCCGCTGTTCACTGTCATCCTCTTTGTGGGAGAGGAAACGATCGAAGAAATCGCCATAACGCTGCTTCTAGAAGGGGTGGTGTCGCAGCAGTTGGCTTTGTTGGTGCAGGTGAACTTCTTCGGACTTCGTTTGAAGCAGCTGGTTCTGCCGCCAAGAATGGGGTTACTTTCTCCTGCGAGGGCGGCTCCACGCTGCGCGCAGCTTCCAAGACAGTTCCGATAGGGTTGTTGCGTGAAGTAAAGTCCGGCGCGCTGGCGTTTAATGCCGGCTGCGCCGTTACGCTGGAAGTGTTGCCGCTCTGCACTGAGCTGTTGGCGCATTGGTTGTTGATGAGCGCTTCTGGGGAACGCGGCGATCGAGTGGCGTCTCCCTGCAGCAGCAGCGGCGAGGTTGTCGACGGAGTGGTGGCGCCGCCTCAGCGAGCGGGTCGGGGAGCGAGCCCTTGCGAGCCGTCGCGGACACCGACGGCGTGATCGCGACAGTTTTCGCATTGTCGCGCTGCGCAATGTCCAAAAGGCATGTGTGTGGGGGGGTCGGGGGGCACCTGGTCGTTGTAGTAGAAGGGGGATTTTTTTTTTTTTTTTTTTTTTTTTTTTTGTTGCCAAGACACGAGTCAGTCACGTGTGAACAAGCAATGAATGAATCAACCAATCAGGAGTGGAGGATGATTGAACGGGGTACTGAACCACTACCCAAACTCGGGCATTGCTCACCTTGCATAAGAGTCCGAACCACGGCCCGCTGCTGTCATCTGACTCAGGAGCACCACCACACAAGAGCCCTCGCCACCCGAGGCTGACCCCGTGCTGCGCCACTTGTGGCCATAGTCGCAGAGGACCAGGGCGACGACGGCCCATGCGACCCGATGCGCCAGCGCACGGCGAGAAGCTCGGAGGACACGTCGTGCACCGCACGCGGAGCGGCACGCCCTTGCCCCGCTCGGCGGGGGCGGGGGGATGAGCGCGGCAATGGAGGTGCGGCGGTCGGCAGCACGAGCCGGTGGCCATGTGGCCACCCGCAGTCGAAGCGCAAGGCTCCTCCGTGATGGGTGGAAGCACAGATGCGGAAAGCGCGGAAGCCGTAGAGCCCACCGTATGGGTCTCTCCCCAAAATACTGGGGGACAGGAGGCGGAGAGATACGAGGGGTCGGGTAGCTGTAGCTGTCAGTCATGTGGGAGGAGCAAGCTTGCGGTGGTCGCAGCGATGGTGATCGTAGGGCGACGAGTGGCCCCTGAACGGCTGACTAGCCGAAGCAAGCGGTGATAGGGGAGCAGTCGGGAGTGGAGACAATGCAGCGCCTGCATCAGGTGCGCTTTCTTTCGCCGGCGAAAGAAATGAGAGTCGAAGACTTGGGGGTCGGGATAGTGAGAGGGGACAGGCTGTGTTTGGTGTCACGAGGCAAAGACCGCTGATCGTGATTGCGGCGGGGTGAGCGTGGGGTGGCCGCCGACACCTTTGAGACGGATCCGCTCGCGGCTGCAGAGCCAGTTGGGTGGAGTAGGGACGCCGCGGTGGATGCTGCAGGTCTCGAGGTTACAACGGGTAGGTCAAAGTCGAGCGAGAAGCGCACTCCGCCAGAGCTGGAGCGACGGCGTGCGAAGCTTGTTGTCGAGGACATGGCAAAGGACGACGAGAGGCTGCGCGGCCTCGACACGACAATCTGCTTCCTTGGGGCCATCGGCGCGGCTGTCTATCTCTTGTTTGGTGGAGGGAGGTTGGGGGTTGTGAGTGAGTGGGCGACCAGTGCGGCCGACGAGTACTGCGTGGGTGGGGCCTTCTTTGGGAGGAGGGAGAGGCCCGTCACAGTGAGTGGGCGGGGTGTGAAGAGCAGGGGCTGATCTTGAAGAGGGAGAGCACGGGGACTGGCGGTGGCCAAGGTTTCTTTCTTCGTTTCGAATAGAAAATATCGCTTTCCTTTCTTTGTTTTCTCTTTTTTTCTTTTCTCTCTTTGCGAAAACCGCCTCAGTTGATTGTTCGCGACCAGCAACAACAGGTTTTCGTCACGTTCCATTTCTCTGTCTGTCTGCCTGGCTGGCTGGCGACTGTCTGTCTGTCTGTCTGTCTGTGTCTGTGTGTATGCCTGTGTGCCTGTCTGTCTGGCCCTGTGTCACTTGAAACCGATCACAGGGGGAACGAGACAAACGTGAAGTCCAATATGATACGGCGGGCGACTGGGCCCAACGAGCCAGACCGGCAGACATTATGAGACCTTTCAGGCGATCGAGAGATCAGCTGAACAGAGCGTGTTTCCCTCAAAAGAAAAAATTTCCCCAGAAAAAAAGAACCGATTTCGTCGAACGTGCCATTTCTTCGTTCGCAATTTTGGGCCTATTTTGGAACGGAAACGGGATACTTTTTTTCACGCTTTGTCTCTTTGATGGTGTCCCGCTCGTATGTCGGTCTGTTGTCTGTCTGTTTGCCTGTCTCACTCCGATTCTGAGACAGCTCGCTCGCTTGTTTGCGCTCAACGCGCGCGCACTGTCGGACAAAATTTCCGTCGTACAAATCCGCACCCAATTTGCAATGATCCCATTTGCGTGTGGCACCCATCTCCTGTAACGTGCGCTTCAAAAAAAAAAAAAAAAAAAAAGAAAAGAGGCTTCGCTGTAACTCCTTGGCGAGCGCACAGTGTGCCAGATACAGAGGTAGGGTAAGATGGAGATAGTATAGAAAATGCTGAAACGCTCTGATCCGCTGCTCGAGCGCCTAATACGTTAGCACGAATGTAGCATGTAGAACAAGTGGAGGACGCACGACCACGGGTGCAACCTCGATGTCGAAACCAAACTCCGCTTTGAGCGATCTTTCTGGTCACCAGCTTATCTGCAAGACAAACAATCATAAATTGCGTATTGACGACCTCAACGAAAGTCCCTACGGTACGTCTTAAAAATTTCTTCATGCGGTTTCGGAGGGCAGCTCGTCCTCTACTTTGGGTCTGACCTCTCTGTCGCCCGGAGCCTCTGGGTCGACAGTGGACCCTCAGACGATCGACACAACGGAGGCGAGCGGAGGGGAGAAACAAACAAAAAGTCAAAAAAAGGAGGGAGCAGAATCCGAATTATTCAGCGCGCGTGACCCAAGTCACGGGCTGTAGAAAAAAAAAATTGTTGTTGCTTTGCAACCCTCTGTGCAGGTCATGGTCCGACTTTGGCCCGTCGACGAAGAGCCAGCACCAGAGTTATCCAAATGCTCCCCGCCCTTTCTGTGTAGTTGAATTGACGGTTCCAATTTCACGCTGAGCGCGGGCACTGTTGTTTTTCTCGAAAGTCGTTTCAAACATTTTGTATGGCGACGATTACTACCCGTCCGCGCAAGATGCCTCTGGAAAGAAGGTTCTCCTTCGAACGAAAGTGATTTGCTGGGAGGTTGGATCGACCGTACGGGGCAGGAGACAACTAGATTTACTCAATTTGGCGCCTTGTCTCGAGCAAACTTGCCGCTCCAAAACAGAAACCCAGTTTTCTAGTCTGAGGCGCTGGAATTCCTATTTGACGAATACACATACTGTGTCGGCAAAACACTCGCCACGATTTACTCTCCGGAATGGCACACCGACGAACACACCTTTCCGTCGCGCGCCCGATGTGGATGCTAGCTGCGTGCTGGTGGATGTCACATAGCGATTTGTCGCAATCGATGTCTGACCCTTGGGAATGTTGGCTGATGTGGTTTGGTCTCCTTGATCAAGTCACAAAAATAGCACTAAAAACAGCTTTTAATTGTAAATCTATAGCACTTCACTTTTTCTCTCCATTTGCGCCATTAGCATGCGCACCGATGACCATCCTCACACCGCTCACGGCACTTCCGCCGTTCTCTGTCCCCGTCAACTCCAGGTTGTACTGGCTCGAGTATCTCCCCAAAGCCGGTTTTTCCTCTTTGGCGAGCGACTCTAGATGACTATCCAACGTACCAGACGCTGCAAGAATCAGACCAAGGAACACTGGAACAGGGCGGAGCGGCCGCGTCTTGTACTCAGGATGGAACTGGGTGGCAACAAAGTATGGGTGATCTAAAACGTGCTGGTCAGACAAGAGACGTGCGCCAAGTAGACTGTGGAAGCCAACCTTTCAATTCCAAAATGATCATGCGTTCGCCCTTCTCATCTTTGCCAATGAAGTTAAGGCCGGCAGCCTCCAGTTGGTTAACGTACTTCGGGTTGACCTCGTATCGGTGTCGGTGCCGCTCGTGAATTATTGGGGCGTTTCCGTACAATCGTCCTAGTGAAATGGGACTATCGATCAGCCACAGTCGATGTGAATGAATGAAAGCCGCCGGAAAAAACAGCAAAATCAACCCACTGGTGATTGTCCCGGTGCTGGACTCCGTGAATATGGTGGGCCGATCTCCCAGCCGCATTGTTCCGCCCATTTGCGTCTTTGAAATTTCGGGCATGAAAATAACGACAGGATGCTGAGCATTGTCGTCCATTTCGGTGGAGTTCGCTTCGGCAAGACCGCATACATTCCGGGCGTACTCGATAACGGCGATCTGAAGACCCAGGCAGATTCCAAGATACGGGATACTGTTTTCGCGGGCCCATTTCGCTGCAAGAACCATGCCAAGAGTTCCTCGCACACCGAAACCGCCGGGGACGAGGATTCCTTGCGCACCGCAGACATTCTTCCAGGCGTCGTGGTACTTCAAAGGATCTTCCTTCAACATGGGCGGCTCCAGGTCCGACGCCTCGACCCACAGAATTTTTACACGGCGATTACATGACAGAGAGGCGTGTTCCAAGGATTTAACCACGGAAATGTATGAGTCGTGCAGATTGGTGTACTTTCCGACCAGGGCAATTGTGACTTGGTCGTGAAGCCGTTCCTGACGTTCGGTAAGCTGCTTCCACTTTACGAAAAGGCTGCTTTGGGAGGGTTGTTCCGCGGTGTAAGGTTGAGCCTCTTCTGGATAACGTCGAGCAGGCCTTGTTGATAGAGCAGAAGCGGAACATGATACACTGAGTTGCAGTCGTGAACTGCGAGCACGTTTGAGGCAGGAACGTGGCAGAAACATGGAAATTTTGTGCTGCACCCCCTGGGTCAAGAGGTTTGCTGCTGCGACACGCAACCTACGCAAAGAACTATCATTAATATCTCTGCAAATTCGAAGGCTCCTCCAAGAACTAACCAAATCAGGGGACAACCCGAGTCCTCGAAGGTCACGCACGCTTGCTTGCGTCGGCTTTGTTTTTTGCTCGTTGACCGATCCAACCACCGGCACCAACGATACGTGGATCAGGCAGAAGTTGTCATGACCAACTCGGAACTGGAATTGACGCATTGCTTCAATGAAGGGGCGCCGACTCGATGTCGCCAACCGTGCCGCCCATCTTCAATCGAAGGAAGCGGTATAAGAAGCACGTTCAAGATCTCCAGCCGTTAAGAGTCTTTGATCACACCTCAACTATGCAAACATCTGGCGGCAGACCGGAGTCATCGACTGGGGATCTTGGATACGCGTTCCACCCATCTTGGATCGCATCGGTAATGTGAGGAACGACCTGGACGGTCTTTCCGAGGTAGTCTCCTCGTCTCTATGAAGATTGAACGAAGCACAGACGTTTGTCAATTTTCGGACATCGCAAATTCCAAACAGGAGCATCCCCATCAACACAGCGAGCTGGCAGCACCTCGCGATCGATGACTTGGCGATAAATTTTGCCTGTGGTAATGTTGTTGTCGCGGGTAAGAGTGACGTCCAAGAAGCGCTCGTAGTTGCCAAGATCGAGATCGACCTCGCCGCCATCGTCCAAAACAAAGACTTCCCCTAGAGGAAGGCGCCAAACGGTGCGTGTGAGCAAGAGTTGCAAGCATGTCAATGCGGCATGAGCAAAACTGCTTCACTTACCGTGATCAAGGGGAGTGAGGGTTCCAGCGTCGATGTTCAGATACGGGTCGATCTTGATGGAGGTAACTCGGAGCCCAGCCGTCCGTAGCAACAGGCCTGTCGACGATGCAATGACGCCCTTTCCTCCAACCAGAGATTACACCGCCAGTAACAAGGATGAACTTGCACGGGCCACGACTGGTCGATGATGCTGTTGAGTCTGACCCCATCGCGATCAGTGTACAACTGAAGAAGGGGAAGGGGGAACTGAATGAAAGGCTGTCGTTTTTTTTCCCGATTTTATATAAATATGGGGCTGTTTTGACAGTCCGACTTTCTTTTTTTTTTCTTGACGAAGGAAAGAAAAGTCCTTGTCAGGAACTGTTCGACTTGTCAATTACTGGGCCACAATGGATTGTCCGAGCTGCCTGCTTTCTTCTTCTTTACAGACAATCCTCAGGCGTGAAGCCCGTCACGTATCATGGCTCATATTTCCTCCAAGCCACTCGGCACACAACGCCGCCGTCCCGCTTAAACCTTCGCAATTCAAACAAGCCGGACGGGGAAAAAAGGTGAAGCGCGACCGTGAAGGAAGCCCAGGCTAGTGATTAAGACAACTCCCGTCAGCGAAGCCGTGAAGACGTTGTCGCCCAAAGCGCACCTCCTGAAGAATCTATCCACTTCAAATCGTCAGTCTAAAGACGGAGATCCACGTATCACAGTCATCGGAGGAGGATCGTTGTCCATTGCGATAGTTTTTAAGTTGCCTGCGAATCACAAATGGATTGTCAAGCGAAATAGGTGCTGTGTGTAAGTTTTTCATTTCAGTTTTGCATCGAGCACTGGAGTGGGGCTACCAAATGAAAGCGGTTTGGGGCACCTCAAAGTATTAATTAAAAAAAAATTTTTGCTCACTTCCCAAATATGGACTACTCACCTTTTTCTTCAAACCTCAATCAATCGTTTGTCTGGGCTGCGCCAACTTCACTACGATGCACCTGTCAATGCCATCAGGCACCGTGCAACTTCACCGCCGTCGCCAGCCTCCCTGTGGAAGCGCCAACGGCATCGTTCCGAACAGGGTCCTTCTCCCTTTCAATTCCGTAAGCCCTTGATCCCACACACACAACATCCCAGCCCCGCCCGACTCAACGCTTCCGCTCCCAAAATAAAAACAGGAACACTTATTATTGGAGGAGATGAGCCCGATCCCCACTTCCACACGCTGTCGGGGGTGCTACTGCTTGGATTTTACACTGGTGATGGGGCGGGAAATGGACCGTTGATTTGCTCCCGCCTTTCAGAATTTGTTAGAGGGCTCAATCACTCCTGGTTTGTCTTCGAACCCTGCAGACCCACGGCAAAACAAAGGAAGTCCACCACAGAACTCTCCCGCAAATAATGCCTCAAGGTCGCCACCACTGGCCCTGATCAGGCCTGTCCGCGTGAATGGCTTGCCTTGCTGCTTCTTCGATCAGGCACCAACGACAGCGCCGTCCCAAACCCTCACCATTCCGGGAATGAGTCAGGCAACTGTAAGAGCGGCGCAGGGTTCCCTCGAAATAGTGTGTCATACTAAAATATTGACTGACAACTCAAGCCAAAATGAGAAAATTAGGAAGTGGAGTGACAATCTTTCAGAGACATCACGTCGAATTCGGAGAACATCAGGGAGTTGGGTACGGCTAAACGGGTTTAGCCTACAATCCTTTTTCTCCGCAGTATGGCTGAGTAAGGAAAAGATAAAGGTGAGAAATGAAAAGACGTATTCTGGCTGAATATAAGAGATGAAGGGAAAGGTCGACCACCAGCGACTCCGACTTAGTCGGAATAGGGAAAAAAATCGACCCTAGAAAAAGCAACTGCAGCGTGAGCGAATTCACAGCCTAGGAAACCAAGAGAAAACGTCGATCAGTTTGAAAAGGAAAGACGCCAAACCAACGGTATCAAATGGCTGTGGTAAACGGGAAAACGGCAAAGGATACTATACATACAGCTAAGTTATAAGAAGAGGGATGCGCCTTCGGGCATTCGTTAGGCGGTTAGAGAAAAATGTCGGTGGGAAAGGGTTGAAAAATATAGGACTGAGATAGGAGTGTGCAAGAAATGAGCAAGCAATTTGCGGTAGGGAATTCGCGTTCAAACAAACAGTCAGTGGCTCTCTTTGGCAAGGTGGAGCCGATAATGGTTCTCTCGGTAGAAAGAGCGGTTGCACGGACCACAGCGAAAGGGATGGCTCTCCGAACGGACACAATGGCTCTCCGAATGAACAGTTCTCATGTGGCGACGAAGGTCGTGCTTGCGTGCAAACTTGACTGAGCACAAATTGCAGTCGTGAGGGCGAGCCGAGTGCAAGAACATGTGCGAAGTCAGATTGCCCTGGCGAGGAAACACTGGCGCCGTGAAGCATGAGCCGGTGAGCGCCGCCCCGACTGAGGAGGCGCAGCAGCCGGAGCCGCCAATCTTTGTTCCGTCATGTTTGGTGAGTCGTTTGTCTCCGCCAGGGATTCCCTAAGTTCAATCTTGACGTTAAAATGTCCTCAAGGATGGCGTTAGTTGGCAAGTCCGTTTCCGCTGTGCGGGCAAGTCGTGGGGTCGACAAAAATTGCGAGCACGCCGTCGAAGCCACCAATGGGAACAATGAAATGGTATTATTACCGGTGCAAGTGCATAGTGGATGGTCGTAGTGGGGCCCATGGGGAAAGGTTATTCCGAAGCCAATTAGGTTGGCCACTAGCTGACAAGGAAAAGCCATCCTGTTCGCGTCTGCTCCAAACGAGCTTGAGGTTCGGGGACAGCTCGGTAGGAAATGGCATCATCTCCGGGGGATCCGTTCGAACCATCCATCGGTGAGGTTGCGAAAGAAGGGGTCCATGAGGGGG
>JAIVFJ010000534.1:0-27135 GCA_025765615.1 Zopfochytrium polystomum
TTCTCATTTTATTCTTGTTGCTCATCGCCGTTGCGTCGTCTGGCACCGCTGGAGCCCACCGCACAACCACCTGGCACGTTCGTCGATCATGCCCAGAACCGCAGCACTGCCCACATTTCCGCTGTCGCCCCACAACTTCAACAAGCTCAAACTGACTTGGAATGCGAGTAGTCGCTTTTGCTGCAATCCGCATTTGCTGCGAGTTTTTCGGCCTTCCACGAGCAGCTGCGATCTTTGGGTCCAAAATTGTCTGCTGGATCGGCCCGCTCGCGATCACCTGTGACTGTTCTAGCAAACGCTGCTTCTTTGCCACGGCATGCTGACAGCACTTGCCATGGCAGCAGTTAGCTGTGTATCCAGTGATGATACTGGAATCAGAGAAGCTGGTTCTTCAGTAGCTTTAACGATCCGCCAATGTGAATGGACATCTTCTTTTTCATTGCAAGATTGCTTGACAGCTTCGTGGAGATCTCGTGAACAGGGGAGCCCCATTGAAGCACGGAAACGACCTGTGCAAGTGGAGTCCAATGGCAGTTGTGTGGCCGTGTCCAGCTGTTGAGCAATGAAGTCCAGCGCGTAGCGCGAAATCGTTGTCCAACCAGGTTGAAGGTAGGGATGTCGAAGGCGTAACGGCTGCTTAGATATAGATAGCAAACTCTTGTATCGCTCACTTTCTTGCTGATGCATCAGATAGCGTTCAATGCTATAAAAGCTCCGAGAAGGTCATTTTCGATTCTTCAAGGTACTTCTTGATGACAGCGTGAATGCCCTCAACACGAGAAGTGGTTGTGTTGCCGAGATGCGCTTCAGATCCGTCCAGGCGTCAACAAAGCGTTCCTTGTGCTCGTACCATTTTTCTACATAACCAACAGCAGTTGGCCAGCACTCAGAATAGGTCGCTCTGAGTCGAGTTGTTGACTCCATAAATTGCTCCTCAGTTTTTGAATAGACAGCGCATTCCAGTCTCGCATGAACATCTCATATGCTTTGCCGGCACCACCGCCTGTGAAAATGGGTTTAACGTTGGCAACGACATTCTTGTTGATATGCCATCGGCAGAGAAGATTGCTTGCATCAGGAAAGACTTCCGACAAGGCGTTCATGAGTGCAAGCTCCCGATCTGTCAAAACAACGCTCGGCTGTTGTCCATTCAACAACTCCGAAAGCTGTTGCAAGGCCCACTTATAATCATCAGTCTCTTCACGTGAAAGAAAAGCGAATGCAACATTGAGTGTAGAACCGTTCTCTGAAACTGTGACAATATGAGGAGGGGCAGCTGAAACTTGTTGTCTTGTAATGTGCAGTCCATCAGAAGTACAGAAGGTCGTGCACAGAAGCTTTTGATAGCGCCGGCAGCCGCAAAGAAGAGATGTTGAACAGCCCTGTTGTAGGATCACGCTGATATGAATTATGATAGCCAGAAGCCTGCAGTCGGTCAAGTAGCGCTTCCATTGATGTCCGACCTCCAAGCTCGTCCATCTTAAACTTCTGCCGCATGTTCACAACATCTTTCGGGACAATGAGTACGTCTGGAAACCTCGATCGAAGCGAGTTCATAATGTGACGATTCCCTGCACCATCAGCTACGAGTGATCGGAAGAGTTTCTTGGCGTCGGGTGGAAGCCTTCTCGCTGCAGCCAGCGATCGGAAGCCGTCAGGAGAGCATGAATGCGATCCGTTTGTAAACAAGCTCCAAAGACCGCGATTCGTGCCAGATCCGATGAGCCTGCCTGTCAACTTGAAAGTGCATTCAATGCAGTGGGTGCTGGTATTGCGCGACGTTTTTGAGTTTCTTCCGGTCGGTGAGGCTCTTTTCGAAACTTGCCGCCTTGAACACACGCAATCTGAACTCGCTGATAATTGCTGCTAGTTTTCTTTACTGCGTAGCCGTGCCGAGTTGCGAACTGCACCACAAAGTCGAATAGGGAATTCTTCGACTGGAAGGTTTGGTCGACTGGCGGTGCTGTCCGAAAATCATCCATTGTGGTGTGAAAGGGAAGACAATCAAAAGCGAAGACAAACGACAGTGGTTCAACGGCCTCCAGCGCAATCGGAAGGGGGGGGTCTACAGGTAGGCGGTCCCTTGAAATAATCGTATCTCTTGGCAACAAAAGAAGACGCCACACTCGTGAGAACATGGTTGCGCGACATTAGTGCCGTCTCACTGGCCTGAGTCAAACTCGTCAGGGAGGAAGAGACGTCTTACGCAGCAACTCCCCAATTCTGGAATGGTATGGCGCTAAAGGCTATTACTGCAAGTGGATCAACCGTTCGCTCACGGGGGAAGGTCTCCACGAGGCGAAGTGAGGATAACGGCGCGCCTGGCATCGGTGGCCGCAACCTTTGTCGGCCCACTTATTTATCAGAGGCCCCGCCCTTGCAAGCTGGTGAGAGGCGAGAGAGGAGAGAAACAAATTTCACAATGGAATGGCACAGAGACTACGCCTTGGATTTCAATGCTGGAACTGGATTCTGTCTTGGGTCCCTCCCTCGCCGGCGAGCAGCCCCGCCTCTCTCAAATATCTTCGATTACTTCACCGCACCTACAACCTCCACCCCCGCAAGCGCGGACGGACCCTCCCCCTTGTTCTCAATTGATGGTGCATGGCACCAGTAGCATGATGACTGGAATGGATTCGCTCGGGCCACTTATGACGGAAGCGCAAGGCTTCTAGGATGACCACTCAGGCAGGTCGCGACGAGAGAGAAAGCGCTGCGTGCGTTTGCTACGAGAGCCTGAAACCGCGCGGCGAAGAATACAACGAACATTCAGATTGAGGCCAATCGGCTGTGTGCGCCGACCTGATCATTGAGAGGGCCGATGAGAACGAGCGCGAATGAACAGCACAAATGGCAAATCCGAAGGGTGAAGGAATTGGTCGCCGGTGGCAAGCGGACGTATGTATGATCGACAGACCTGGAAGCGGGGGTGTTTTGTGTCTCTTTGTGGCACCCAGCCCCCATTGCCCCGATTGGCAATTCGGTCTAAAATTGTCTGCCCCTTTCCTGCATATTCCCAAACCCAAACGTTCGTGTGCTGCGCCCACAACCAGCCCACACCATCGCTGATAACCCCAAACGACCACCGCCCAAGGGCGGCCCTCGCCTACCTCTCATGATCCGGGAGAACGCAGCAGCTGAGAGCGCCCTTTCTGTCGCCGACATCCGTGCGGTCACCCACTCCCTGCTGGCCATCAGCCTCATGCCCAAGGCGAGCCGTCCCCACCTCGTCCCATCCGCGTCGCCGGGCCCAGCAGCAAGGGGCACGAGGCGCCAATTGCCGCGGCTGGTCGGTAGCCGGCGGTCGAGGCGCAGATCTCGTCTGCCACCACCACCAACAAATGGATCTGGATCGCCCCCAACCGGATCGATCGCGCTCGGATGGTCGCTCCTCATGTATCTACTTTTGGGCCTGACTTGCTCAGCATTGAGGACAGGCGCTGCAACCTCCATTCCATGGAAGGACATGTCGGCTCTCGTCTCCATCGACAGCGTTGGCCTTTTTTCGATCAACGGCCGCGTCGGGACCGCAGGGACTCGCTTTGGACCGTACTACAGCCCCACTCTGACAGGTACGCTCGGTTCGGCACCGACCACTAAAAGAATCTAACATCTAGCCACGTCAACATAGATATCAACGCTTTCGGCAAAGCAGAATTTGACGCCAGCTCGTACAACGTATGGAAGATCGACAGTACCACGGCGATGATTTCGCAGGTCGCAATCAAGCGTCCCAGGGATCTTCGGTTCGGCTTCAATTGCGCAAAAGACGTTAAAGCCACCAGTTTTTACTGCACTGGTG
The DNA here is from genome assembly GCA_025765615.1 of Zopfochytrium polystomum. Classification (NCBI taxonomy): domain Eukaryota; kingdom Fungi; phylum Chytridiomycota; class Chytridiomycetes; order Chytridiales; family Chytridiaceae; genus Zopfochytrium; species Zopfochytrium polystomum. Next base: position 3,803 of record JAIVFJ010000534.1, read on the forward strand.
GGTGGACTCTATGCACATATTAGAGCGTACCACTCACTCCTGCTCCACACAGGTGGATTCAATCTTTCTTTGAATACTACGGATATCGCCCCTCTACGTCGCCGATGCCAAGAGCCAAAACTTGACGGTTGTGCGGGTGGGGTTCACGGGATCTCCACCGGGACCATCAAGAGGATTCATTGGACGGGGTCTTCATGCGTCTGCCCTGATTGGGAGCAAGCTCTTCCTTTTTGGTAAGCTTCTGGTTGTGTCGCGGTTTTAGACCTAACCTGCCCCCCTTTTCGAATAGGCGGCCTCCCGTGCCTCTTTTGCAAGAAGCCAATGTGGGATGTAACGACCACCGGCGTCATCGACGTCAGCAACCCATCTCGGCCGACCCACACGTGGATCACCGGCACCTCAAAGGGCAGCCCCACCCTACAGCAGTTCGCCGGCTCCTGCGCCGTCACCCTCCCCAACGGCCGCGCGCTGATCATCGGCGGCCTCGGCTCCAGCGACGGCACCACGTTCGCACCCCTCGCCAACCTCCTCTGGCTCTTCGACCCCGTCGCCGTCACCTACACCGCGGTGCCGACGAAAAGCGGCAGCGCAGCGCCGTCCCCCGGCTGGGGCATGTCTTGCGCGCTGTCGAGCGACGGAAAGGCGGTCTTTGTCCACGGCGGGTGCGACCCCTCCGGCGTCGCGGCGGGCGGTGACTACGATGCGGTCGCAGGCCGGGCAGCCGACGGACGGCGCGGTGTACAAGGTGGACGTTGCGAACGTCGTTGGCGGCGGCGGCGGGGCCGTGTGGACGAAGATCCCGGACGCGAGCGGGCTCGGGCCGGGGCCGCGGTGTTTTGGGAGTGCGGCGATGTATCGCGATTTGTTTGTTGTTGTTGGTGGGCAGATGGGGGTCGCGAGCGGTGACGACCTGGCGAGCACGACGGGAAACGCGAGGCTGACGGGGCCGGCGGCGGCGGCGGCGAGGAAGAAGAAGCTGGGGGACAAGAGCCGGGCTGTTCCGTCGAGTAAAGGGAAGAAGACGACGAAGAAGAGTTCGAAGGCGAAGGGCAGTGATAGAGGAGTGACGACGAAGCGGAAGTCGAAAAAGAAGGCGGTGACGAAACCCGCGAAGACGTCACAATCGAAGTCAGCAGCAAAGAAGGCACGGTCGAAGCCAGCAGTAAAGAAGGCGGAGTCGAAGCCAACTCCAAAGCTGAAGCCATCGACAAGGGGGAAGCCTGTGATATCAGCTGTGGTCAACAAGAAAACTGCGATTCTATCCAACTTAAGACCAGCAAAATCGGGGTCGACGTCGAGTGGAGCGGAAAAGCTTGCAGAGATGACCCCAGAGTCGTTTGTGGGCGCAGTGAAATCGATGCACTCGGCCATCGGCCTGGCACTCCGAGATATGGTCGAGAACGACGCTGCCTCCGCATCTGGTCGCGCGCCGCTCCAACTCTGCGCCGCACCAGGGTCTGTTTACGCCCAACGAGTTGATGCAAGATGACGTTTTTAGGTGCCGAGGACGACTTGATCACGCTTGATTCGGCCGACGTCGGACGCCGTGGTTTCGGCCTTCCAAACAAGCGGTGACGACTCTGGACTGTTCTTTTTCAACTCAGCAAACGTCCTCGTGGGTCCCGTCTGTCGACACGCTGAACATTGGCATGGCGCCCCAGTCTTTCCCGCCCCCTGCAAGCACCACCTCGACGCGGACGTCCCCGTCCACCAAGCCTGTGGTGACAATTCGCTCCGCCGACAAAGACAGCGGCACCCACAACAGCATCCAAAGAAGCGCCGAAATCCGGGCTGTCACCCGGCGCGATCGCCGGAATCGTCATCGGCTGCTTTGCGATCCTCGCGCTCATTCCCATGCTGGTATGCCTCATCGTACCAGCGATCCGGAAGAAGCGCGCCGAAAACGCAGACGGGCAGCCCGAAATGACCGGAAGCCAACAGCGAAGGCCGCCAGCGCGGCCTCAGCTTCTCCAGCACCGCGACCAACAACAGCTTCAAAGACTTTCTGAACCGCTTCCGCAAAAAACCGGAGCGCCGGCCGGTCCTGGCGTCGCCGACCGTCGTGCAGATCAAAAAGCCAAAGTGGAAGTTTTGGGCAAGAGACCCGTCGTCGTCCTCCTCGGTGCCGCCGTCGGAGCAGTCTTTCGTAGGTCATCAGGAACCCGGACAGGCAAGTTTACACCCCGGACTTTCTGCCTCCGGGGTACTTGCTGGCGCCGCCACCGTCATCGGGCGCACCGCCCGTCGAGCCGTCGCCGTGGATGACGGACCATTCGCGGCGGCAGCAGACCCAGCAGAGGCAACAACAGCAGCTCCAGCCCGGGACGGACGTCGTGGCGGTGCTGACACCCGCGGACGTCGCGGCGGCTGTAGACCTCTCCGCGCTGCCGAGCAACCTCCCGCGGCGCGCGACCGGGCGCGCGCGCGAAGTCGGCCAGAGCCGGTTCCTCGACGTCACGAAAAACACCGTCATCCCCGTCCTCGCGCCGATCCAAGAAGTCTTCCACCAGCACCCGTGGGCGTCCACCAACTCGGCATCCGCCCTACTCCTCGTCGTCGTCCTTCCTCGTCATCCTCGTCGGCGTACTCCTCCATGCAGCAGCCCGTGACCGACGTGATCGGGCTCAGCGCCGAGTTTGAGAACACGCTGTTCCGCGTGCTCGGCGACCTCAGCCGCATCCCGCTGACGCCGGCGCGCCCCTGGGTCGCTGGGGCTCGAGCTGGCGTCGATGCCGCTGCGGACGGTGAGCCTCGACGCCGCCGGACCCGGCGGTCGGGCACGAGGTGTCGAAGGCGCTGCAGACGGAGATTCGGTTCCAGTGCATGTACTGCCATACGCCAAAGAAGGTGGACGAGTTGGAGCTGCGGTATGGGGACGTTGTGGTGCTCAGGTATGGGAAAGTTGGGAATATGCGTTTCTATTTTCTTTCTTCTCGCCGATGGGCCTAATCGCTTTTTCTCTTGCCTGTCTCTACATGAAAAAACGATCATTCCACAGGAAATTCTACCACGACGGCTGGGCGTACGGCATCAACTTTTCCCTTCAAACGTCGGGCGTGTTCCCCATCTTTTACGTCGAGGAAGCAACGGAGTTGCCAACGCCAAACTCCTTCGCGATTTTCCCACCTCGCCGCTAGGTACACGGTGTACAATGCGGGCGAGAGCGAGCCGTTACATTGATGAGTCGGTGGGAACGTTGGATGCATCATGCGGATTTTTTGTTCGTCGGAGTCGTCTTCGTCGTCTCTGGCGCGGACCGGTGGGTCTATGACGATGTGTGTGTCGTGTACACCAAATACCAAATAAAAATGCGAGATTGTCGAGTTGAAACGGCAGCTGGTATGAAAGTATTTAAGCAAGGAGCGCGATCGTGGGACGGTTTGCTTGTTTATTCATGGGGTAGATTTGGGGGGTGTGTCGATGGAGTCGGTGCAATTACATCTTGGTTCTGCCAAAGGCGTGTTTGGATTTCGACAAAAACAAGACAGGGTGTGTCTACCAACTATTTATCCACAGAGACGTCAATTTCATGCGAAGTGTGCTGCGCCCGCCCCCGCCCGCCCGTGCCCTTCCGGCAGGCTGGCAGAGGGGCGGCAGGCCGCGGCCACGCCCGGAATGGCCCTCACACACACACACACACACACACACACAGCAAGCACACACAGTATCAAAACACACTCTCTCTTGCCCTCTCCTCCTCTCTCTCTTTGCTCACCGCCGCCTGCCGCCCGCCGCCGCCAAGGCCATCGCCGCCACCAATCACCCAGCCCGCGGCCTGCCTCCCTGCCACTCCCTGCTGCTGCTGGCAGACCAAAGTAGCTCATCACCTGGCCACTTGCAGCCAGGCAGTCGGGCTCTGCTGCCTGGCCGCAATTACACGATGAACAGAAGTCCGATCGCCCCGTTGCGCCGCTCTCGATCGCCTCTCGATCGACCCTTCCGCAGGAGGAAGCCATGGCAATGCCGGCAGCCGCTCTGCAGCAAGGGCGCAGCGGCCGGCGCCCGATAAAGCCACCACCAGCCGCACACTCCTGCTCCTTCTCTGCTTCCTCTCTCTCGCCGCGGGCGTCGGATCCTCCTCTTCGATTGCTTGGAAAGACATGGCCGCGCTCGTCTCGTTGGACAACGTGGGGCTGTTTTCGATCAACGGCAGGACCGGGACGTCAACGACGCGGTTCGGGCCGTTTTACAGCCCGACTTTAACCGGTGGGTGGCCGTGGAATTGTTTTTTTCGGTCTCGTACACAGGGAGCTGATCTGCCTGTTCGCCAGATGTCGATGCGTTTGGAATGGAAGAGTTCACGTCCAGCACAGCAAACTTGTGGTTCGTTGACAGCCGCACGGCCGAGATCTCGACGGCTGCCAATCAGAAAGCGAGCGACCTTCGGTTCGGCTTCAGTTGTGTGAAGGACAATGTTCTCCCGCGCTTTTATTGTACCGGTAAGTATGTCTGGGTGGCGGAACTTTGATTTCCCACCTGACAAAGATTGAAGGTGGTTTCGCCGAGTCGTTGAAGACGACCGACATTCCGTTTTACACGATCGACATGAAAGACCGGAAAATGAAAATATCGCGGATCGGATTCAGCCAGCGGCCACCTGGAAAATCGGTAGAATACATTGGCCGCGGCCTCCATGCCTCCGCTGTCATTGGGAATAAGCTGTTCCTGTTCGGTGAGTCGACCTGCGCATCTCCTTTTTCCAAAATTTAACCCGCCACTCTTTCAAAGGCGGTTTACCCTGTTTGTTCTGCAAAAAGCCAATGTGGGATGTTTCAACCACCGCCGTCATCGACATCACCGACCCGCTGCAACCGACCCACAAGTGGCTGAAAGGGACGTCCAAAGGAACCCCCGCGCTGCAGCAATTCGCCGGCTCCTGCGCAGTAGCCCTGCCGAACGGCCGCGCCCTAATCATCGGCGGCCTGACCATCAACGCCACTGGCCAAGCCGCGCCCCTCGCAAACGTCCTGTGGCAGTTCGACCCGGCCTCCTCCTCGTACACCGCGATCCCGACAAAGAGCGGCACGGCGCCGTCCCCTGGCTGGGGCATGTCCTGCGCGCTGTCCACCGACGCAAAGTCTGTCTTTGTCCACGGCGGCTGCGACCCGTCGTGCGTCGCATCGGACGAGGATGCCGTCGGCGGCAACGGCGGGCCAAAAGACGCTGCAGTTTACAAGCTGGACGTCGCTAGCGTCACCCGCGGCGGCGCCGGCGCCGTGTGGACCAAGATTCCGGACGCGAAGGGAGCTGGGCCTGGCCCGAGGTGCTTTGCGTCGGCGGCGGCGTACCGGGATTTGTTTGTCGTTGTGGGCGGGCAGCAGAAGTTGAGCGGCGGGGACACGTCCGAATTGCTGGGAGTGGCGGGGAAGAAGTCGAAAAAGTCGGCGGCGGCCGCGACGGCTCGTTCGGTTGGGCTGTCGAAGGCCAAGCGTCCGACGGCGGACAAGAAATCGAAAAAGGTATCATCTGGCGACGACGAGGACAAGAAGCGGCCGTCGAAGGGGAAGGAACCAAAGAAGGCGGAGCCGAAAGCCAAGGCCACCGCGGCCAAGGCCGGGACAAGCCGATCGGTTGGCTCGAATTTGGGAGCGCTGAATAATGTGAAGGAGAAGTCAGGTGGCAACGTCGACGATGACAAACCCAAACTGGAGGGAGCAGAGATGACGAAGCCGAGCGCCAAAGCCGTTTCCAACGCAGAAGAGAAGCAACGGTCGATCGGACCACCCAAAGATCCCAAATCGCCGTCGGTCGATGCGTTAAAGAAAGAATCAGCACCGCCAAAGGAAAAGACAAAACCATCGTCCGCCGCCGTGAGCAAAAAAGCATCGACGAAAAAGAAGAAGAAGAAAGGGAGCACAGTCACGGTCAAGAAGAAGCCGAAACCCAAGGCGAAGGCAAAATCGAAGGCGAAGGCCAAGGCGGGAGCACGAAATGCTGAGACGGACGAACCGGATTCCAGGTCGAAGAACTCGAAGTCGAAGGCGAAATCAGTGACAAGCTCGCCCCTCCCAAAGAAAAAATCGGCAACTTCTCCGAAGGCGCAAAACCCCCATATGGTTGTGCGACTTCGCTCATCAGCGCCGGCCATCGACTGGAGCGGGATTGGCCCAGAAGCGTTCATGGATGTGATGAAAACTATGCACTCGTCAATCAACGAGGCAATGCAGAGGGAGGAGTCGCCTACTTTGTCGAGTCTCCACAAGCGCTCCGATCAGGAACTCGCTGACGACAGCCTCGTTGGAGAGTATACCTCCACGAAAGATGACCTGCCGGGCCTCGAGAGCGGCGACCAAACGGGCTTGTTCCTTTTCAACACTGCAACTTCGTCTTGGGAGACGAACGTTAAAACCCTGAATATCGGAGCGGCACCTCAGGTCGTTCAGATTCCCCCACGGCCGAGTTCGACCTCAACACAGCCGAGATCCCCTACGACAACATCCAAGGTCACCACTGTGTCACCGACGAAGTCTCCTTCGCCCACGGTTACTGAAACCCATCGAGTGTCCAAGCTCACACCTGGCGCAATTACGGCTATTGTCCTTGGAGGTCTGCTGGCCGCCGTTCTCGCAGCAGTCGCTGCATGCTTCGTTATTTACAGAAGGAAGAATAGAAACGCCGACGGTACGCAACAGTCCGTGGCAGCGGTTGCGAAAGAACTCAAAAAAGAACTCATGGAACGCATCAAAAAGACCGGAGAGCGCCGACCAATCCTGGGTGCGGCCGTGAAGAGCAAGAAGCCAAAGTGGAAAAAACCTCAAAAAAGAAGCGATGCGCCATCCGAGACATCATCGACTCGGTCATCAGACTCGCCAGTCCCCGTAATCAAGGAACCCGACCTTGAGATCCGCGGTCTCAGCTTCCTACCCCCCGGCTACAAATTACCCCCGCCGCCCAACATGCGACCGCCAGCAGCTGCCCCGGCAGCAGACGAGTCCTCGCCGCTGCTGGAGCCGCCGTCGATCGCGAGAAGAAACAGCAGATCCTCGCTTCTTTCCCACGCCGAGGTGGCCGCCGCGGACGACGACCACCCGGTCGTCCCTTCAAACATCCCCCGCATCGCAACCGGCCCCGCAAAGAGGCTTGGCCTCTACCGCTACGTCGACCTCGCCAAGAACGCCATCATTCCCGTCCTCGCGCCCATCCAAGAAGTCTACGAAAACCCGTGGTCCTCGGGAGAGACCACCACCACCACCACCACCGACACCACCACATCGTCCGCACCACCCGCTCCCGCCTCCTCTTCCCCGACCCCGCACCGCCAGAAGGTGGGCGACATCACGGCGCTCAGCACCGAGTTTGAGAACGCGCTGTACGACGTCATTGGTGACCTCGGCCGCATCCCGCTGACCCACGCCGGCGCCGGGCAGCTGGGGCTGGAGCTGGCGTCGATGCCGCTGCGGACGATCAGCCTGGACGCGGCGGACCCGGCCGTCGGGTACGAGGTGTCGAGCGCGCTGCAGACGGAGATAAGGTTCCAGTGCGTGTACTACCACAACGCGAAAAAGTCGGACGAGATGAATTTGCAGTATGGGGATGTCGTGATGCTCAGGTACGGTTCTTTTTTTCTCTTTTTTGCTGTTTCTGTTTCGTTGTTGTTCTGTTTCAGGGCAGTGCCTCACATCTAATCTTTCCTCGTTCCACCGCACAAACGTTATTTTTTTCCCCAGGAAATTCTACAGCGACGGTTGGGCTCGCGGAGTCAACGTCACCCAGGACACTGACGGCATGTTCCCCATCTTTTACGTGGAGGAGGCGACTGAAGCTGGCTACGTCGAGTCATCGGGTTTCGCTGAAGTGACGCCCGAGCTTGAGGGTTACAATGCCTTTGAAAGCATGATCGACAAGTGATAAGGAATGATCTCGCAGCAAGTTTTTTTCTTTGTGCTTTTCTTTTGCGTAGTTTGATGATTGAGTTTTGGGTTTGAGGCAGTTCATAGCCGCATTGTTTATTTGAAAAAATCCATTCTTGTATGGAATAGATCGCTTCAAATCTTGTTAATTCTCTTCTCAAGTGGCAGCCGGCGATGGAAAGCGTGACATCGTGTTGCGGCCAGTGAATCCACCACAACATTCACGACAAAAAAAAATACATAGTAGTTTGGTAGCAAGATATCGTTTTTACAGTATCGAGGTCAGGGCAAATAGCATTATCAGGCAGATCCATGCAGCGTTTGGCTGTGCAACATGAGTTCCGTCGGACGTGATGTTCAGCGTCGATAGTTCAGAGAACTGAGCGAGTTTAAGAGTTGATGTAGTGGTTACTGAGACCGTGTTTTCTGGCCTTTATTTTGGGTCCAATACATGATTGATGGCAACCTATGCGAAGAAAATGTGCCGCTCTCACCTGCCGCAGTCACATCCTGGAGCCAGACCAACTCTTTTTCCTGCTCGGTCCAGACGACGTAGAAACTATCGAATATGACCGCGCCAAACATGACGTTCATCGATGTTGCTGGACGCGCGATGAAGAAGAGATGGCCCTTCCCGTCGCTCTGGATGTATTGCCTTCCGCCAAATGTCATGCTGACGGTTGTTCCGGGCACAGCGCCTGTGAATGAAAACGTCATAGTTGGCAGCTTGGTGTAGTCGATTGGAAAATCTCTCAAATACATGTATGTTTAATTTTTTTTTTTTGTTTGTTTGTTGTGCGTCTGTTACTTGTCGTGGACGGGGGCGATCCAAATGAACCTACATCATAGAGTCCATATCCATTGATGACCGCCGTGACGGCCGAGTTCGGGATCCCCGCCGCCTGCATCGCCCCGCTCGCGTAAATCGCAGCCCCGAGCTTATCAAAGATCTCCTTGGGCACCAAAAACAGCGTCGTACACGTATCAAAAATGCTGTCCCCCGTCCCCCCGGCCTTCTGCCACGTCCCAGCCGCCCTCGCCGCCTGCACTGTCCCCGTCGACGCGCCGTTGATCGCTATGTCCGTCACGTCGACGGTAAAGTACGACTCTCTCCCGACCGCTGCCCACGCAATGTCCGCCTCGCTGGTCACACCGCAGGCCAGCTGTGCGTGGTCCGTCGCGCCAAAATCGATCACAGACTGGGTTTTGGAGTTTGCGGGGCAGCCGCGGAGCGCGACGAGGTCGCGCGGGATCGCGCCGAGCTGGACGAGCGAGGTGAGGAAGGAGGGGGGTTGGGCCGGCGAGGAGGAGAGGGAGTCGTAGGCGATGCCGAGGAGGCCTTGGGAGGTGGAGCCTGTGAAGAGGGAGGGGTTGCTTGTCTGGTGATGTGGAATGTGTGGATCAAGCTGTGAGAATCGCGCGGATCGCGTCAAAAATAGTTGGGCAACGTACTTGGTTCGTGACGGCGATGAACTCGGTTTGCGCGACGAGGCTCCCGATCTGAACTACGTCGCTGACGACGACTCCAGACCAGCCGGAGCCATCCATGAATCCACCTTTCGTGTAGCTTTGAGAGATCGCGCCGGTCGCGTCGTATTTTGCGCCCGTGTAGCCGCCGTCGATCGTTGACCCAGGTATGAGAAGGTTCGTAGATCCAGAATCTAGCAGCACTGCGAACTAGCTTGGCGTTACAAAACGCGTGACATCATGGAAAACGTTCGGGTCACCTTGCTTCCTTGTATGACGAGATCGACTGTCCAGCACGCTGTTGTCAAAGGACTACCGTTCATGTTTATTACTGCACCTTGATATTGTTGCCGTCGTTCGAGGGGCGACGGCGGCTCGGATCGCTCCTCGGGGTCACTCTGGAGTCGACGCATTGGTGCAGTGAGCGCGCGCACAAGCGGGGTCAGCGCCAGTGCGGTCAAGACGTGGCGTAACATTGTTCAGGCGTGAAGTCCATCGCACCACAGCAATAGCCGCAGCGAAATTGTCAGCGCTAATTCGATCCAATTTATTTATTAGACCGCGGCGCTAGAAAGAGAAGGAGTGCTTCAGTTCAGCCGTTCGATGCTAGTCACCACGGTGGTGGGAGGATTCTAAGTACTTCAACCGAGCATCAGTATTCAAACTTGGTTACTGAATCTAAGTAACAAGCACAAAAACAATAGTCGTAGATATTAAAAATTCGAAAATACACGGCAGCGATGGAGCAGAAGACGACGGTTTGGACTGGAGCAATGATGTTGTGGCAGCAGAGTCATTCTTGTCTGCTGGTGTGACCGTATACACATTGGAGTACAGCGTCGACGGTTGCGACAAGCCGACCCTCCCTGATGGAAGTGGCAGCAGATCTATGCTTGTCGCAGGCGAACGCTGGGACAAGGGCTGCATCGTTGGCGCAGGCGATGAAGAAGCCGACAGTACGGGAACAAAAATGACGGAAGAAGCTCCCGCGAGTCGCGAGATGCTGTTCCCCCGAGAAGTGTATGAGGTCGTAGTTGTGGAGATTCCAGTGGATGCGGTAGGTTTGGCAGAAGGCGATGCTCGAGACGAACTGGCTCTCGCTGTGGTTGGCAAGCTTGACCCACTGGATGATCTTGCCGAGCTTGTTGATTTTAATAAAGAAGGCGGCTGTGATGAGGACGCCGATTTCACGCTTGGGGCAGACGACGTGTTTGAGGACAGGTAGGAAGATTGCGAAGTCTTTTGACGATTGAATGAGCGATTAGAAGGAAGCATTCTGCATGCGATTTGGGGGAAATAGTGAGAGATAACTACCTTAGCGGAGGAAGAAGATGCTGTCGAATATGACGAGTAGATGGACTTGTGGGAGGAGGAAGTGGTTGGCTTCGTGGAAGAATAGAACATAATGCTGATCGAACTCGCTGCTGATTTCGGTACTGTAGTGTATGATTTACTTGTTGACGTTGTACTTGGTTTGCTTGTGGTCGAAGAGCTCGAGATGGGTTTCCTGGAACTTGCTGACACAGACGACTTTACTGTGACCGAGGAGGTAGTCGGTTTTGAAGAAGACTTCTACAGCGTTGAAGATGTCAAAATCGTCTCGTCTGGATGATCTTACCGAGCTTGTAGCTTTCAATAATGAAGACGGCTGTGATGGCGACGCCGATTTCACGCTTGTGGTAGTAGAGGTTTTCGAGGGAAGGTAGGAAGATTGCGAAGTCTATTGACGATCGAATCGAATGAGCGGTGAGAAGAAAACATTCAAGGTGCACATTAGGGAAAAATGTGAAATGAGGAGAAATCACTACCTTAGCGGATGAAGAGGATGCTTTCGAATATGACGAGTAGATAGACTTGGTGGAGGAAGAAGTGATTGGCTTCGTGGAAGAATAGAAGACAATGCTGGTCGAACTTGCTGCTGATTTTGTTACTGAAGTATATGACTTACTTGCCGACGTCGTATTTTGTCTGGATGAGGTGGAAGAGCTCGAGATTGTTTTCACGGAACTTGCTGACACAGACGACTTTGCCGTGATGGACGAGATGGTTGCTTTTGAAGAAGATTTGTTCAACGTTGAAGACGTTGTCAAAATCGTCTTCGTCGAACTGAATTTTACTAGTGCAGGATTCAATCGTTGATCATGAGCGACAAGGAGATACCTGTTGAGTAGACGGCTGTGGTCGAACTTTTTGGTGGGGTTATAATAATTCGCCCAGCCGCCGTCGAATACGATCTTTCAAGTGTCAGCCAACTTTCACTAATCATTCATCTTACTTTTCGCAATCACACCCCGGCCCAAATCCAACTCTTCCGTTTCCTCTATCCATTACGACGTAGAAAGAGTCGTAGATGATGGACCCAAACACAACGTTGCTTGTGTCTTGGCTAGCTACTGGGAAGTAGAAGTAGCCTGTTCCATCGCCTTGGATGTATCCACGGCCCGTGAGAATAAGAGTTATTATATCGCCATTCAAACCATCAAGCGAAAAGGAGATCTCGGGAAGTTTGCTGTAATTGACGTCCTGTACCAAATATCTATGAGTTTGACTTAATTAATAATTTTTGGAGGATCACAAACCATTGGCAAACCCGCCTGTGAGTACAGAAAATCGTCTACATCGGTTGAGGAAAGTCCAGCGGCTTGAAGTTCGCCAGTTGCCTTGATTTTTGCGACGAAGACATCAAAGACGGCGGACGGCAGCAAGAGCAGTGTCGTGCAGGAATCAATAATGCTTGTGTCAGAGGTCTGCCAATCCGTAGGCAGCGGAATGTCCTTCCCAGCAACCGCTACGCTTTTCACGTTCAGGTTATAGTACGATTTTGAGCCAACTGCTGCCCATCCAATAGGTGCGCCGTTTTGTGTGCACGTCAAATTCTTCTCTTCGTTGCCCCAGTCGATGACGGACGGAGAATCGCTGGTCGCAGGGCACCCGCGAAATCCGATCGCGTCGCTTTTGAACGAGCCTGATTGGACCATTGCTGTCACGACGGTCAGCGGAGATACCGCGAGACTGTCGAAGGCGATTCCCATTAAACCCTGGGAGTCTTCTCCGTTCGTTACTGGTGTGCTTGACTTTTTTGTTGGAGAAATGTTGTCAGATTGAAAAAAAAACACACAAATCAAAAGCGCTAACGAACCTGCTTCGTCATAACTGCGAAAATGGCTGACGCTCTCGGACCGTCCAAGGACACAACGTCTTGATAGAAGTTCCCCGTCCACCAAGATCCGTCGTAAAAACTCTGCGTGATCCCGGAGATGACGGGGGTTGTGCCCTTGATGTCGTACGTTGGCTGGGACAGCGAGTAGTTGTTCAAAGTGGACCCTGGAATGACGAGATCGGACGATCCGGAGTCGATTTGAGCGTTGAACTGTTCCCTCGATCAGCGCGTGCAAAATGAGGTTTTACTGTAAGAACTGACCGTCTTGTTACCAATCGTCACTCCGACGTTCCAGCACCCCGAAACTAGTGGCCCGCTTGTAAGAACTTGCTTGGACGCGCTTCGGAACCGTGGACGCTGGCGATATCGATGCGAGACGGTCAGCCACGCGCCAACGTGGCGATCTGCGTGAAGCAGAAGCATCGCGCAAGCGATCCAGATCGCGTACGGTCGTGCGCGTCGCCGCATGTGAACAACAACGCCCGGCAACCCGAGATACTGAGTTAATAATAGCTTTATTTCCTTTGTCATCGATTTTGCCTCATCAACCCAAACATCATAATCACTATGGGTTTCACTAAAGAATAATAATGCTATGCACTGAATGGAGCGAGTGAGCCACGTAAGCTATCCTATGTCTCGGCGGGCATGATTTCAATGCTCTGACGGTGACAACGTCTGCACTTTGTCACGTCGTCGTCCGACAGATTCTGGTATGTATCGGCTCTGGACCGACGTGACGAGGCCGAGGATGCTCAGGCACAAGAAAACAAACCAGTAGTTTAAGGGAAAGGGCAACTCATTCGTAAGGCTCCAAGCCCACATGATTCCACCAAGGGCGGGACCTTCAACAGGGTCGTCGTGAGTCTCCCATGGTCGTCTGCCGAAAGTCTGAGTCTCACCTATGCACCGCACGAAGGCAGCTGACGTTTGCGAGACTCCATTCACCAACCCGAGGTTTCCTCGTGTGGCAGAGTTGTTTACCTACCAGGCGTTCAGTGTTGTTGCTCTCAACGATCGGAAGACGAAATCTTTCGCTTACCATGATCATTACAGATGTGAACGCGAGTACATTGCAAACGTGCCTCATTGCCAAATTCAGCAAGAGTAGAGGCCAAGTGAGACGCCGTATGTAGCTGCTTGGGCTGGCTACAATATACGTAGAAATAAATGGGAACCCGAGGTAAACGATTCCGTAAAAGGAAACCCCGATTTGGTAGAGGTGGAGGGGCGAAAAGAATCGGCCCAAGTTCGGATAGACAACCAACTGCATGACGAGTGTAGTGCAGCCCATAAGAGAAAGGCAGAAACCGATATCCGATGAGGTGAATCCCAACCCGCCTATATTGCGCGTTAAGCAGTGCAGGAGGAAAGGGACGAAAGAAATACTTGCCGTGGCTTGGAGATGTTACGGACCACCTGGTTTCGGTTACGAGTGGAATATTTGAGCAAAGCAATTCTTCGGGATCGCACGACCACTCACAGACTGAGAGTCTCGTCGAATATAATGCTCAGGAACGAAAGCAAAGAATACCCAGTAATCACTCTGACTGACGCTTTCGACAGAAGTCTCTTCTCCTCCGTCTGACAGACATCAGAGGTTCGACAGCAGACAGCATCAGTGTTGTGCGCTTCAACAGCCGAGCGCGCGTCTTCAATACTAAACTCTTGCTCATACTCAGTGACTGTTGCAACAGAATCACGGTCCATTGCACCACTACTGCATCCCCGTTCGGTGTGGTTGGGCGAAGTCGAGAGAGTATCACTGTCGCTGACACCAGGGGATGCTGCTTCCTCTCTGCCCGCAATCTCGTCGTCTGTTCGAACTGCCGTGTATCCGCGCAGCCGTGGAAGTGTCTCTTCAAGATAGAAGAACCCCACAGTAAAGCCGATCACGCTGATTGACGCCGATAGCAAGCAAGGAAGGAAGTAAGGATTTGCTCGGAGAAAAGGGCAACCGCCAAATAGACCAGGATAGGTTGTTGCTGGGTTCGCGAGAAAACCGCCGAGAATCGGTCCGCAAATCATGCCGATACTCCACATGAGCCTGGGGACGTTCTAAAGTTTAGCTGACTTCAAGGATCTCGTCGAATCTACGGAATGCTTCGTACCCAAATAGTGAAAATGCCTTGGTTTGATTGGTAGCATCGGTGATCTCGCCGAGCAGACTTTTCGCTACGCCTACGTTGCCGTTCAAGAATCCGCAGAGGCTTCTCGACATGATTGCCCACCAAAGGGAGTGCGACTGCCCGAACATGAGAAGACTTATTGTGTTCCCGATAAGTCCAAGGAGTAGAACAGGTCGCCGACCCACGCGATCGCTGACCCTGTAGAGTCGTTCGTTAGGAAAACAGGTGCCAAAGAATGCCTCCTTACCATCCCCAAAAGAGGGAAGTGAGAAATTGAGCCAAACTAAAAGAGCTCGCGATAAAGCCGACGTAAAAGCCGATATTTTTTTCGTCCGCGATACCAAAGTCGCGGACCATGAAGTATACAAATGGAACTGAAAATGTCGAAATCGTGTTATTCCAACCCGTCGAACGGCAATCAAACTCACACAAAATCGTCATCGACATCGGCTCCCCTAATGTGATCACAGAAAGGACGAACATGACCCGCCTCGGCAGCGGTGTAGTCTGTCGTATCACTCCGTCCGATCCTTGGCACGCGGCCCGCGGGTTTCTCGCCGCTGCAGCCGTCTCTGCCAGGGCTGGCGACGCTTCAAACTCGATTGTGCTCGACGATCCAAACGAGTGCAAATGGTTCAACAGTGTCTGTCTCGACAGAGAGCGGATCGGAACGGTCGACGCTGGCAGTGTGGTAGAAAGGGACGCCGACGATGATGTGGACGACGCGAACAGTGGCGGTCGGTGGGCAGCTGATCGGTCGGTCCTACGCTGTCCCGCGTCCAGCGCGGAGTCCGAGCCGCATTCGGCATCGGCACCCTGACCTGGCATTTGGCGCGAGGACTTGCCTGGCCCTTGCGCGTGGGTGGAAGCGACTGTAAGCGGTCTCGGAGGGCTGGTGACGCGCGCGTACGCGTAGAATTTTTCCAAGGAAATTTTTCTTAATGGTCCCCGTGATATGCGATTCGACTTTAAATTTGGTCCCACCAACTCGAAGACGCGCTGCGAACTGCTTTGAAACGAAGTCTAAGTTAAGCGTTGACCCATCATAAGTTCCCAACGATGCTTTACATTGTTTAATTACCCCGAATAATTTGTTGTCGTAGTTGCACGGCGAATTTAATAGGGTCTTCTTGCCGTGAAAGCATGTTTGCCCCGGGTTCACAGAGGGCGCCATTGCAAAATGGTCCCGTCGGCACTCATCGTGAGCGTTTGCGCCTGCTCCAACTTTTCCTCCGATTAAAAGACTCGCTCGACCGGTTACTCGATCGGTGTCAGTCTGTGGCGGCTTTGTTGGAACTTGTCAGTACACGGCGCAACGCGATCAGATCGTTCCCTCCCAGCGTTCGCATCGTCCCCATCGATTCTCGCGTTCAGATAGTCCTCGTCCGATCCCTCCTAAGTATCCCCGATGGCGAAAGGGCAGCCCCACATCACGATCGGTGCCGACGTCGTGACTTTTGTCTGTCGTTATTTGCCCCCCCATCGCCGGTTCTCTGTGGCAACGCTGTTCCGAATCAAGTCTACCCAAGCCTCAGCCTTCCACAGCCTGTATTCCTTTCACAGCTTTGAGAGAGCCAGTAGATTCGGCGCCGTCGATCTGCTGGACTTGCTTTGGAAAATGCAAAAAGGCATCGGACGCTTTCCCATATACACGGCGGCTGCGATGAATGGAGCGAGCAAGGCAGGGCACGTTGCAGTGCTGCAGTGGTGGAAAGAGAGGGGTCTCGCAATCAGTTTCACCCCAAAGGCCATCGTCTGGGCGAGCCAATTTGGACACATTGGCGTGCTGGATTGGTGGAAGGCGGAGCACTGGCCGGAGTTTGGGCACCATGTCAGACGTGCTTTCCTCAGAGCTGCAGCGAAGGGGAACGTGCAAGTGCTTCAGTGGTGGCAGAACAACCTTTCGAGCGACGAGCTTCAGAGCATGATGAAGTTCATTCCCAAGGCAGCTGTTTTCGCGAGCCAATTCAGGCGCATTCATGTTCTGGAATGGCTGAAGACGAAGGGATTGCTTGAGTTTGGGCCCCATGTGAAAAGTGCTCTTGGCAGAGCAGGCAAAAACGGTTATACAGACGTGCTTCAATGGTGGAAGGAAAACCTTTCAGACGAAGAGCTTCAGAGTATACATCTCAATGTCAACAACGTGAGCTGCCATGGACATGCATCATCGTTGCAAGTTCTGAAAGAGTCTGGAGTCACCTTCGTCTACAAGAGATACGCCATGGACTCAGCCAGCGGAAATGGTCATCCAGATGTCTTGCAGTGGTGGAAAGACAGCAAACTCGAACTGCGGTACACTGCGGATGCCATTGATTCCGCCAGTGATTTGGGCTTGATTGAAGTTCTGCAGTGGTGGAAAGACAGTGGCTTGGAGCTGAAGTACACAACCAAGGCGTTGTTGAATCCGTGTAAAAATCGAAATCTGGAAATGTTGAATTGGTGGATTAACAGTGGCCTTGAGCTCCCATATGACGCAGTCACTCTCAGAGCAGCCCTTGACGCAGGACTGGTCACAGTTGTACACCGTTGGTGGGAACTGAGCCGTGGAGAGGACAATGTTCGTCCAGATTACAAGGACGCTCTTCCGCTGTGGCAAGACTGGATTCAGACAGTGTTGCCAGCTGACGATGCATCTTGCAGGTCGTACAGTGACAGCGACGGAACCGCTTCAGATAATGAATCTGACGACAATGCTTCGGATGATTCAGGGAGCGCAACCACATCGGAAGGAAGCGACTGGAGGACGTACTGTTATGATCTGGTGTAGCTGGGCTAAGGTCTTTTCTTGTCATCACTGTGAGCCGGACTGGGTCATCAACGGAAACGTTTGATTAAATTGTCAATTGATTACTCGCGTCTGTGAGGCTATACTCACTCCTTTGACAACGTTGTTATTTTCTAGCCGATGACCCAAGTTCGAATATAGAAAAATGTCGATTGTCCGTGATTGTGCAAGACGAGATTGAAAAAACAGTAAAAGCTTAAAAGTCCTGATTCAAACTTGACGACCGTTCATGTCGACGTCCTGCTCCGCGAATGAAGACACTCTCCCAGTTCTGGATTGGTGAATGAGGAAAAGCTCGCGTAAAACGTGATTTAAGTATCCCACAAGTTCCATCTCGCCACCCCGTTGAAACACAAGTGGCACATCGGCAGTTACCTTGACGTAACGTAGCACATCTAGACCTGCCTCCCAGTGTTTGTCTGTTGCACTGGCCATAACTTAACCCCACCGTCCAACAGCAAACGATAAGTCTGGTCAAGTCCAAACTGCTGGGAAAGTCAAGCAGCCTGCCAATTCTTGCATGGGCTTCTCCATTCGTGGCTCTTCACCATGCTTCTCCAGAACGCGCCCTGGCACCATCAGGGTGGAGATAGCCTTGGCATCCTCCGTCCCAAATCTGGTCAGGAACTCATGGAAATTTGATGAGTTGCTCAATCGAATCTCCCCCTTCTCTTGGTCCTGTTGCACACCGATACCAATGTAGCACTCCAGCCTGCCCACATCACACAGCTCAAAAGTAGCGTTTGGGTTAGTCCAGAACTTCTCAAAGTTTGCCTTTGCAGAGGCATAATAGAATGTCAGCATATCATCTACAAACAGTGATCCCATGAAGGCTGGATTCCCTAGCTGCTCCTTTAGGAAGAGCCAATGGTTGTGCTTCAATGGTTGGAATCCATTCCCCTCCAACCACTTGCTAGCAGTCTTGTACCAAATCCGCCTGGCCTGTTTTGTCCCATACAGGGCCTTCTGTAATAGGCAATAGAGCTTCTCCCCATTTGGGCCTAATACCTCATATCCATCTGGCTGTTCCATATAGACTTCCTCATCCATGAGTCCATTCAAGTAAGCTGCTCGAATATCGCTTTAGTGAATTTCCATATGAAACTCCAGAGCTAGTACAAGCATCAGCTGAAAGGTCTGCGCTTGCGCTGTCGGTGAGTATGTCTCAGTGTAGTCAAGTCGATAAATCTGGCTGAATCCTCGCCCAACCAGCATCACCTTCCTCTTCAACAAGTTTCCATCTGCGTCTTTCCACCTCTCCAGGTGCCACTTCGACCCAATTGGTTTGCGACCTGATGGGAGTGGTTTCAATGTCCCCGTCCCATATTTGTCAAGTGTTTTCATCTGCTTATCCATAGCAGCTTTCCAACTCTTCCATTCGGGGTCACGTTTGACCTCTGCAACAGAAATGAAAGCAATGTTTGCTCTACCCCCAGTTGCTTTCTTTCCCTTCTTCTTGCGTTCCAGGAAATCACATACTGCTTGTTCTTGCTGAACTCACAGTCTTGTTTCATCTGTATGCGCTCGCTACAGCACTCCTGTGGTGAGTGAGGTGGTTATGGCTGACTTACAGGGGTGCTTGGCTGTTCTGTTGGTGGCAAGCGCTCTGGCAAACCTGGCTGTGGACTTGTTGCTGCATTTTCCCACGCTTCTGAGTCTGTATCACTTTCACTCGTTCTTTTGCTGTCTGTGTCTGCAGCTGGTGCTCCCCTCTTGCCAGTGAGAGGGACGTCATTATCATCCAAATCAGATCTGGTATTGGTGCGACGCCTTTGGCGTGAGTGTGAGGAAACAGCAGCTTTCGAGGTAGAATCGCTCAGGTGACCAGTGAGAGTCTCATCAAACTGCACACTCTGAATGACAAATATTTCATTTGTGGAATGGTCCAGAACATTGTTCGCCTTTCCGCCTTGTGCATGTGATAGATGTGCACAACCCAACTCTGCTCATTCAACTTGTTCTTGCCAGTCAAATGCTCAGCAGGACAGTGAGCCCATCCCCAGGCTCCAAATGCCCAGAGGCTCCAAGTCAGATTTGATTTGATGAATTGCTCAATGGGTGTGAGAGAGAGACTCAAGTAAACAGCAGTGGCTAGTGCATGAGGCCACCACTTCTTCTCCATCTGAGCGCTTGCTCTGCCCATCAGAGCCATGGCATAAAATTGGACAGTATCTCCCTCCCCCGACTGGCCCTTCATGGGAAAGGCAACCTTCAGATCAGAGAAGTCGTCTGTTAGGACTAGAGCTATCTCCTCGCCTTCAACACCTTTGCCTTAATTGGTGTGAAATCCATGTGAACCAGGTCAAGTGGGTGCTGTGCTCTGGGGTTCTTGGATCGTCGAAATGGAAGGCGTGTAAGCTTTGCACGCTGACACATCGCATAGCAAGTCCGACTCTGTGCAATGGGCTTAAATCCATCCACCATTCCAGCTAGCCGCTTTGCTGCATCATGCAATGAGTGGCACACCTGCCGATGTTGGATGTCTGCTGTCAACAGAACCTTGCTTGTTGACTTTGAAGGTGTAGCATGCCTCCTAGCAGTTATCTGCATCTCCAGATTTCGTCCAACAAGCTTCCCAAAAAGTACTTTGGCATTCTTTGTCCGATAGGCAATGTGAAACCCCTTCCCATGGAACTCAAGGCCAGCAAGGGTGAGAGGTGGTGTGGAGACTGAATAGCCGTGATGTTGGGGTAGTTTGTTCTCCCTGCAGTGTGACTTCCACTGTTTTTCCAGACAAATGTTGAGTCAAATACAACATTCCCTGCAGCAACAATCTTGAACAGTTTTCCATCTCCAACAGTGACCTCGTCGGACATTTGCCTGTAGGGTGCCTGGAACAAAGAAATGGAGGTTGTTTGTGAGGGCATTCAGCCATCCAGGTGTATTCGGCATCGCCATCAGCAGAATACAGACATATATCTTGTCCCAGTCAAGTGTCCCAGGGTCCTTGAGGGCGCTGAATGAGTGCTGAGACTGAAAGCCCGCGATATTCCCAACACGCGATTGATTGTGGCGAGCCGGGACGGGAACGTCGCGGTGTTGCAGTGGTGGAAAGACAGTGGAGTGCGAATAAAGCGTTCGGTGCGATCGCTCGTTAGCGCCAGTAGACACGGACACCTTCCCGTATTGAAATGGTGGGAAACAGTCATCGGCCGGCCTGCGTTCGGGTCTCATGTCCATCGGGCCATCACCGCAGCCGCAACGAACGGGCACTTGGAAGTCGTGAAGTGGTGGAAAGACAATCTTTCGGCGGAAAACCTTCGGCGCGTCGCGATCAACGTGGGCAAAGCGATCGAGGACGGACTCGCGTCGGTACTGCCACTGCTGAACGGAGTGCGGAGTTACTCTCCGCTACTCGTACGATTGCATAAACCGAGTAAGCGCAAACGGACATGTGGCTGTTCTGCAGTAGGTGGAAGGACAGTGGGCTGGATCTCAAGTTCTCGAATGAGTCCATGGACTTTGGGTCACTTGGCTGCTTTGGCGTGGGTGGAAAGAGGGCGAGGACGACTTGTCCGTGTATTATTCAGAGGATGCAATGGACAGGGCGAGTGCAACCGGGCACGTGGGTGTTTTGCAATGGTGGAAGGACAGTGGGCTCGACCTGGAGTACACTATTGGAGCCATCAACCACGCATCCTCGAGGGGTAGGACTGAAGTTCTTCAGTGGTGGAAAGATAGTGGGTTGGAGCTAAGGTACTCTTCAGCGGCGTTACGCCTTGCGTGTGAAAATCGACAGTTGGAGGTGCTGGAAATGGTGGAATCGGATGCGGCCTTGAGCTTCGCTACGAATGCTGGAACTGTTTGCGGCAGCCTTTTCCCTCCGGGCATGTTTCATTGTGCAGTGCTGGAGGGAGTTGAGCATCAACGAGCAGAGTACCACCTCAACAAACAGCCCGAATCACAAGGATGTTCTCCGGGATTTGAAAAACTGGATTCATTCATTCTTGACCAAAAGTCAGCCAACTTTTAATCGCAGAGCGGCCACAAGGGTGATGAAACAAGTTACGAGGAGTCAGACACCGGTGTTGGCTTTTCCGCGGAGGACTCAAACAGTTCCGAGAGTGTCAGTTCATCATCAGACAGCGATGGTTCAAATGACGGTGATGCAAACAGGCGAGATTATGCAATTAAAAAATTGGGTAAGGTTACTCAATTGAGGTAGCGGGGCATCCAGAGTCACTGCACCATATTGTTCACAATCAGGCTTGTACGTTTATTGAGGTCCACTGAATTACGCGGTTAAGTGACACCTCCTGTTCACTTCTTGGGTAATACATTGACGCTTTCTGAATCATTTCGTATTGACTCGGAGTTTGGTCCGATGTACGACTTGCCCTTATGTCATGAAGTGAACGATCCTCAGGAGTCAGATAGTTTCATGATGGTTTACTGCTTGGCTCCACACGCAGGGTTCTGCTGGAACATGCCTAAAAAATACCCTCCCGACTTATTTCGATGGGTCAGTGCTGCCGAGAGTTGGTTTCATGCACCGTGAATCCAAGATGACAACATAAATATTGACTCGAAACAGAAAGTAAACACCTTCTGCAATGCATCACTTCATCGCAACTCCTTTCCCACCCCTTCCACGCCTCCCACGGCCGGCACCCGTTCCGCGGACTGCCTCCACTCGCGCCACCTCATCGACCTTTGGCACTGACCCAACATCGTGTGCGGTCCCATCACTGTCAATCCCTCCAGCCTGCACAGTCTTCAGTAACCTCGTCCTCCTCGTCTCCACACCCGCGCCACCATCCTTCCACTCATCAACCCCACCAGCCGCCGCCGCCGCCGCAACCGCCGCCCTACTGACCGCCATCGCGACCGGCCCCTTCCTCCTCACCCGCAACCACCCCGCCCTCCGTGTCTCGTGCTTCCGCATATAGTACGCCTCCACGCAATCCGCCGTCGGCCGCGTCCTCACAAAGTCCCCGCGCGATCCGCGTGAAGCTCTTGCCGACCGTGGCCAGGCCGGCTGCGAGGTCGTCGAGCTCGCGGGGGAGCCAGGCGGGGCGGGGAGGAGCGTGTGTTCGATGGGGAGGTGGTGGCTGTGGGAGGTGTGGGTCTCATCGAGGGGGGGTGAAGCGGTGGAGGTCGGGGTACTGTGGGGCGAGGGGAGGGTTTGGGTCGAGCCAGCGCCAGCGGAGACGTTTGGCTGGCGGGTAGGGAGCGGAGGATTGAACGGCTTCGATGGATCGCTTTGCGATTTCGTGGTGGGTCGGTGAGGCAGAGGGGATCACTTCAGTCGACACTTCCATCAGCGTGGCGACCGGTGGAAGTGGCACATCGCACGACTCACTTGGCGGAGTCGGGTGCCCCAGGTCCGAGTACTTTTCGCCGCCGTCCTGCAGCGTCGGAGCATTCGTTTTGAGCGTGCTGAACTGGATCGACCACGTCGTTCGCCGGAATCACCGTGTTCTTGCCAGTGGGACAGATTCTCCCCCGCGGCGAGAAAACCCAATCGGGCACGTCAAACCTGCTTTTACATCGGTCTTCCAAAGCAGGCACCAGGCCACATCCGTCACGATATCTGGTATGGGGCAGGCCATCTTGGTGATCGAGTAAAGCTTCTGCGACGTCCGCGCGAAGGCCAACGCAAGGATCGACTCGCCTTCGTGGACGCGGTTTCGCGTGATGCGGCCAGGGAAGGTGCGAGGCGGTCGCGGGGCGGCGGCGGAAGACGCCGAGGCGGGGTGATATTGAGGCCGGCAACCAGCTGCTGGTCTGCGCCGCGCCGTCTCCGGGCCGCTCTCGCAAGTAGACCGGGGCCGCCAGTGGGCTTGACGGGTGCAACGGCTGCAGTGGCCTTCATTGGAGGGCTCGTCTTGGTTGCTGCCTTCGTGGGCTCCGGAGTGTTCGCTCTCGCCGCTGGCGACTCTTCGGTGCTGTCGCTTCCAGGTCCAGCTCCATTGGAAGATTTTTAGCACTGGAGGTTTTCG
>JAIVFJ010000535.1:0-27106 GCA_025765615.1 Zopfochytrium polystomum
GATAGAAACCGCACGCGAGACGACGCCCCTCAATGCTGCCCGTCCACCTCCTTCCTCTGGCTGCAGCAGGACTGCATCACTATTGGAGGAGGCCGCTGTGTCTACACTTGCATCTGCGTCGGTCCGACCCAGCCCGGTAACCCTCTGAACACAAGCTCCTATTGCGGCAGTGCAGCCATGTCGTAGGAATGGACTGGTGTGGGCACATCTCCAACGTCAATGGGAGCTGTACCAGCGCATTGACGACGGAAGCGGGTCCGACACGAGTGCTGCATCTCTTATCTCTGGTAGTACATCTGCTCCCGCGGAAGCGTCGAGCAGGCCTGGTGTGACGATTGCCGGACACCAAACGACGACCACCCATCGCCGGCTTAGCTCAGTCTCGGCCTCGATCGAGACCGTTTCAACCACTCTCAGTCCCGGCATCACAAGTCCTTCTCCCACACCATCAGGCTCCGGTACGGCTCTGAATTCAAGCGTGATCGGGGCCGTTATCGGCGCGATCACGCTCGTGTTGGTTGGTCTTGGCATTGCGTACGCGATCGTTCAACGTCGGCGCCGCCGTCCGGGGACACCTGAGAACACCGCCTACTTTTCCGCAACACCCGGGCGGTCCACCGTCAGACCACAAAGGCAGTCCGATGAAAACACCATCCACGGCAGGGGAGGTCGGCTGGACGCGGTTGGCCGGCAACTCAATACTTCCGCCCCAGCCAGCGCCGCCCATCGCGCTGGTCTCGCTCCCGCGGCTCGCTCCCCACGAAGAGCCAGCGAGTTCCAACACCAGAGGCCGAAGCGAGCCGCCAGGACGCGATCTCCCTGCCGCAGTCGGTGACGCCTTCCGGCATCCCGAGCCCGCCGGCCATGGACCCACGCCGCCGCCTGCACACAACGTCGGCCACAGCGAGACCCGATCGCGCGGGAGCGCAAGCGACCCCCCTCCCGACGACGCCGTCGTCATTTCCCCCGGCGCCACCGCATTTTACGCTCCGCAGGTCCACGTTCCTCCCGCCAGAGACAGCGTGGATACCGAATCATTGATCGGGTTTATCCCGCGAGGTGGGTCGCTCGTGTCCAGGGCGGCGACCACGGCGACGGCGACTTCGACTGTTTCGAGAAAGTTTGTTGGCTACGAGGACACTGCAAGTTGAGTGAAGAACGCTTTAAAGGAGTATAACAACCGACTCACCATCATTTTTGTTTCCTGTGGGACTGTGTAGAGACGGAGCCCGCGGGTTGATCAGTCGATTGGATAAGATTTTCATAGAAGCTGTGTGAAACGCTCTTTTGGATGCATACTGTTGTTGTATTTTGTTTAATTCATGACTTTGGACCTGCATTAGCCCCAGCTGTAGGTTCTTCGCGTCTTGTTTACTCCCCGCACGCTGTGAGATTACAGAGATGTTCGAAATAGACTTGAGGGAAGAAAGTCGAGAGTGTGGTGTGAGCCGAGTGGAGCCATTTCGTATTCAGTTTTAACTTTCTTCCGACGACCGACTTCTCGTTTTGGGCCAGTCGGCGTCCCTTCCATCTTCCATGGTCGCCCGGCAAGTTCCACACGCTCTGCGCACTGAAAGGCCGCACACTATTTATTGGTTCCCACAGACCAAAGACAAAGCGAGACAGAGACAGACAGGCACAAGAGGCCGAGGCCGAAGAAGGAGACCTCTCTCTCTCTGTCCCCCTGTCCTCTGGCGAGATGCGGCGCCCACGAGAGCTGAGCAACGGCCGGATTCGCATTTCTCTCCTTCCTACTCGTAACAACCCTCTGCGCCTTGCAGCACCAACTACATGTGCGGGCCGAACAACCCTGAAACCTCTCGGCTGCGACGGCCTCACGGCGAACGAGCCCGCTCACCCCGGCATCTCCGTGGACAAGAACCGCACGCGATCGGACGCCGCTCAGTGCTGCCCTTCCTCCGCCTTCCTCTGGCTGCAGCAAGACTGCGTCACCGTTGGCGGAGACCGCGCGCCTTCACCTGCAATCTGCGTCGGGTCGACCCAGCCCGCCAACCTCCTGAACGCAAGCGCCTGGTGCGACACATGCAGCCACGTCGACGGAATGGAATGGTGTGGGCACTACTCTAACAGTCGATGGGAGCTGTACCAGCGCATCGACAACGGATCCGGCGCTGGCGCTACGTCTCCCAACCCTGGCGCTGGCACTTCCTCCACATCTGCAGAATCGCCCAGCAATCCTGGTTTGACGATCGCAGGACCACAAAAGACGACCCACCATCGCCGGCCTCACTCAATCGTCTGTATCGATCGAGAGCGCCTCAACACCTCTCAGTCCCGGCCTCACGAGCCCCTCTCCCTCTCCCTCTTCCGTCAGGGACCGGCACTTCGCTCAATGCCGCCGTGATCGGCGCCATATCGGCGCGATCGCCCTCGTGTTAGTTGGTCTCGGAATGCTTACGCGATGGTTCAACGTCGGCGCCACCGCGACAGCGACATGGGGCTACACGAGAAATCCGCCTCCTTTCCAGAGGGCGGCGGGGCAGGCCCGTTGGACGCAATTGGCCGGCAACTCAGTACCACCACAGCCGGCGCCGCCCATCGCGCTGGTCGCCCCCGCCGCTCGCTTCCCTCCGACCAGCGAGCGTGTCCCTAACGCCAGAGGCCGCAGCGATCCGCCCTCCGCTCGCGATCCCTCCACGCAATCCGTGACGCCCTCCGCCGGCATTCCGAGCCCGCCGGCCCTGGGATCCCACGCCGCCGCCTGCAGACATCGTCCGCCGCAGCGAGACCCGTACCCGCCCGCCAGCGCAAGCGACCTCCGTCTCCGCGACGACGCCGTCGTCATTTCGCCCAGCGCGTCGGCGGTTTACTCTCCTGAGATCCACCTTCCTCCCAACGGGACAGTGTGGATACCGAGTCGTCCTTGACCGGGTTTTATGCCGAGGGGTGGATGGCTCGTGTCAAGGGTGGGGACGACGGCGACGGCAACGTCGGACTGTTTCGAGAAAGGATACTGCAAGTTGAGTGAAAGAAGTTTTCAACGGAGTTTTGTCACAAGTTACTCACATGCATAAAAACATTTTGTTTCCTGTGAACTGTGTAGAGACGGAGGCCATCAGTTGATCAATCGCAGTGGATTTTGTCATAGAGGCTGCGTAACTTACTCTTTTAGATGGCAGAATATGATTCCATACCGTTATTGTTTCTTGGTCAACCCATGACCTTCGATGGCTCCAACACTGGTAACAATTGAGGATTGCTCAAACCTGACTCCAAACAGAGTAGTAGCAGCAGGGCCGTTCTTGCTTATCCTGCACCAACGCTGGGGACGCCGGAATGACTTCGCAAATTCAGTATTTGAGAGGCAAAACTTTTATTTGTTCTGCGAAGGACTTTCGACAAAGCCCTCCATTGGCGGTTCATCAAAGCGCGCAAGCCATTGGGTGTGCTAATCTCGTCGTTCAACGCCTTCAACCCCAACATTCTGCCACCATTCGCGAACAATGGGATGGCTTAGTTCCTCGTCCTAAAGTCTCCCGGGAAGCACTTGATTTCAAGTCACACTGTCCAACAACACTGCAGCACGTTCACATGCCCGTAGTGAGTGGCCCAGTTCATCGCTTTTGGCTGTACTTGAGCGGGAAAACCCCGCTTTCTTTCCACCACTGAGGACAGCCGTGTGCCGCGGCCGACCACCTGCCCTGGTGCACTCAAAATTCCGTCAACCTTTGTCGCTCGCGTACCGGTTCGCGCTGCTCGCGATCCACGCGGGGGTGCTCGCTGACGCCGATGCAGAACCTTTCCGGCGAAGGACGAGGCGGTGAAGCGACTGCATGACCTCCTCGATCGACGTGGAAATGTCCCACCAGTGGACGTACAAAGGTCGATGTAGACTGTGCCCAACTTCTTGTGGCTGGCAACGACCGAGTGGCGCAAGCTCTTTGAGTGGTTGCTCCAGGTAGTTGTTCTTGACGACCTCGGGCCCGCCCGTTTTCGGTAGCAGGACGTGTACTTTGTCGCGGAGGACCGATCTGGTCGCGGTTCTTGCGCGAGGCCATCCACTCGCCAATCCACTGCTCGCTCTCCTCGCCTTGGTAGTTGGTCGAGGTGTCGATAAAGTTGCCGCCGGCCTGGAGAAGTAGTCGAGGATCTCGAACGACGTGTCTTTGGTGCACTTGCCCATGAACGTCGAGGCAAAGGGGCGATACTCTCAAGCCGGCCTTTTGTGGGCAGGGATGCGGTGGAAGCCGAGGGGCGTCTTTGGAGCGGGGACGGGGTACAAAGGCCACGTTTGATTGAGCTAAGGCAGATTTTGGTAGTTATGGCGTTTCACTAGATGAGACTGCTGCGCAGATTGGAAGGTAGGCCCTTTTTATACGCCCACCATGATGGAAGAGCTGTATTGATTTATGACTTTTGATTGTTTATCGTTTCGCTTTCTATTTTTTTTTTTTTTTTTTTTTTTTTTTTTTGTTGTGCTTGTCCCGCATATTGGGCCAGACAAACTTTACTAACTCGGCAAACGGGCCAGCCATTGCAGTTGCTGCTACGGGCCTTGAGGAAGGGCTCGGCTCATGTCGTCGCTGGGCGCGCAGGCTCCGCAGAATTGGGAATAGAGAAAGAGCCCTTGAGCGAAAGGTCAGTACCTTTTTTTTGCGCCCAATAGAGCTTGCACACACACAAATCCTTCAACGTAAAGCACACATCCACACACCGCACTCTGTTCGTCATCTCGATGAGAAAGTCGCGAACGCTCGAAAGCACAAAAGGTTGTAATGAGGATTTATAGGAGTTCCGTCCCAACTGAAAAAGCTGCCTTCAACCCCACCATGACCACTTGCTCTTGGCAAGGGATGGCGTTTGGTTCGACTCGATACTTGGTTTGGGGACCATTTTTCTCCTTCAGTGTGGGCAATCCCACAGCCAGCCACCATTCTGCCACCGCTGGATCTCACTCAACGCTTCGTCCACTGTCTCCTGCACATACTTGATTTCCAGACCGCTGTCCATCCACCATTGTAGCCCGTTCACATGGCCAGAGAGAGTTGCCCCGTGAATAGCAAGTGCGCTGTACTTCAGTTCCACGCCAGTGTCTTTCCACCACTGTAGAACTGCAACATGCCCATTACCGCTTGCTGAATCCATGGCGTTGATGCTGTACTCCAGGGTGAATCGAGAGCTGCTCCACCAGTTCAAGACGTGAAGGTGGTGATTGGCGCTGGCCCGATCCATCGCTTTTTTTCCGAGTACAGGACCTTCAGTCCAGCTTGCCGCCCACCACTGAAAGGACTTGGAGGTCGCCCGCTCGCTCGCGCCGTCAACGGCTTCCGACGTGTACGAAAGCTTGACTCCGCTCCGCCTCCAGAACTCGAGCATCTCCAGCCTCCCCGTTTACTCACTTCGTCCATGATACCGGGAATCTTTCGCGGAAAGTTCGATTTGAGTGTTGCTGCCACCCAAGCAAGCACTCGAAGATGGCCGTTTCGCGTGGCCCAAGGAGGACCATCCTGTGGATCTCGAGGTTCGTTCTCTGCCGCGAGCGGTGCCAGTGCGGTGACTGATTAAAATCAAGGTCGTTCGGATTGTAGGAGCTCGCGTATCGGAACGTCCACGGATTTTTGGTCGACAGGCTGCCTCTCCCGTTTTGCCCTCCTTCAACCACCGCAGCACGTCCAGCCGACCTTCCGCGCTCACCATATCCAGCAGCCGATCCGAGCAGAGCACGCGGAGCCCGCTGCGCCTCCACCACTCCATGACATCCCACTCGCCCCCACACATGCCTGCTCGAATGCGTGTCGCGTATAGGGGATCTCGGGTTGGTGGCTGCTCCCGCTCGCGCCACCGCTGCCTCCACACTGCAGCACCTCGACGTGTCCGTTGCCGCTGGCGTCGTCCACCGCAGCCGTGTGCACGGGGATGTCGGCACCCCTTCGGCGGCGCACAGTTCGAGGACAGCGACTCTTCCGAGGAGCGCTCGCTCGATCGACGACGGCGGCTTCGATGGCCAGGGGAAGGGCGTTCGAACTGCGCTGGGCGGGGTGAAGAGCGAGGAATATCGAGAAGATCGGGGTCCGGCGAGTACGGAGACGAAATCGTCGTCGCGGTGGCTGGCGCCTCTTGCGGTGGCTGTAAGGATGAACGGGAGCTGGGCGATGGCTGCGAGGCGGAAGCGATCGCTGTGTTGAGGTATTCGCAGACGACGATGAAGACAGTGGTCGGTAGCATTGTGGCTTGTGTCACAAGACCACCTTGACAGCCAAATGTGGCACTGCAGGTGCTTGACCTCATCCCGACACCCCTTCAAGCAAATACAACTTCAAAGGCGGTTGGATGGTCACAGCAGATTCCATAGCAAGGGCCGCCCAATACGATAAGCTGCAGGCATCAGATATCATGTCCTCGTTATCAGTCCCAACCATCGTCGCCACCTCGATCTGCACATACATGGACGATCTGGCCGACCGGTTCAAGCTGGCCACCCTGTTCCAGCTGCGAGGCTGTCAAGTGCACAGCCTTCTCGCTCGTTCCGACCTCTCCTTTCTGACATCTGCCAGCATCCGCTGCGACATGGAACTTCTAAGAGTGATCGGTCGAAACGCGCGATGGGTCTCCAGCGGCACAGGTTATTACCCCATTGGTCACGCGATCAGCACGGCGAGCCAGCACGGCCGCGTTGACATCCTGCAGTGGTGGTTGGACAGCGGGCTGCGGCTGGAGCATACCAAGAAAGCTATGGACCTCGCCAGCGAGTTCGGACACGTCGCAGTCTACAATGGTGGAAAAGTCAGAACTTGTTGGAGCTAAAGTACTCTGCCTCCGCGATCGACATGGCGAGCCATAACGGACACGTGGCGGTTCTCGACTGGTGGAAAGAGAGCGGGCTCAAGCTGCGGTACACGCACGAAGGGATAGACGAGGCGAGTCTCCGCGGGCGAGTTCCCGTTCTTCAGTGGTGGCGCGAGAGCGGCCTCAAGATGCGGTACACGAACGCGGCGATGGAGTTTCCGGCCGAGCGGGGTGATTACAGGGTTCTGGATTGGTGGAGAGACAGCAAAGCGAGCTCCGATACACTGAACAGCTACTGGATTCGGCGAGCTCACGAGGCGATTTGGCTTTGCTCCGATGGTGGAAAGAAAGCGGGATCAAACCAGCAAGGTATACCACGAGAGCAGTTGACAGTGCAAGCTTGCATGGACTACGAATGTCTTCAATGGTGGCTGGAAAGGATTCGAATTACGATATACTTGCGGTGCCATGGACTCGGGCGAGCGAGTGCGTGGACTCTGCCGCGAGCCTCGAATGGTGGAAAGACAGCCAACTTTCTCTAAACTATACGAAGGCTGCCATGGATCAAGCGAGCGCCAACGGCCATCTCCACGTTTTGGAGTGGTGGAAGCGCAGTGGCCTCACTCTAAAGTACAGCGGCCGAGCAATGGCGATGGCTGCGGCGCGGGCCGTATGGATGTTCTAATGTGGTGGTGGATAGTGGGCTGCCGCTAAGGATCCTCACTCGGCCTTTGCCGCACTGCAGCGGAGGCGTCCAAAGTAGCATACTGTCTGTCCCGTCGTTCTCCACACCCATTCTTCAAACACGATTTGCTCGATCGCGATCGATCCGCAATCGCATTTCAGGCGGTTCCGACAATTTCATTCTCCTTCCACCTTTGACATGTCTGCCCGTGTGCGCCTCCGCGTCCTGGCGCGATCGCTTTCCACCGCCGCCTCGCCGTCCACGCCGGACCCCTCCTCCGCCGCCTTCTCCGACGCCGTAACGTGCGCGACCGCTCTTCGCCGTGTCGCCCAGATCGGCGCCGCCCACTCTGCGGACGCCGTTCAGTCAGGCTTCGCACAAGCTCCCTGGTGCCCCGCTTCCCGCGCTTCAGCCCGTCGACGGACTCCCCGCGACTTGAGGATGCTGCCGCGACCAGTGCCACCGCGGACTATGCCGACGCCAGCGTTGACGAACACCGCTTTGAATGCCCAATACTCTTCGACCTCATTCAACCAAGATGCTCTCCTGGATTCAACTAACACTTCTCAAGCATTCGAGGACGTCCGCCCGACAGCCACACAACCAACCCCTCAATTCCAAACTCAAGCTCAGTTCAACTCGTCCCCTCCGCCAACATCACAATCGCCAGCGTCAGCGACAAGCGACAAGCCAACACCTCCAAATTCTGATTCCACCAGAGCTGATGAAGCGCCCCATCCTCGTCTGCGCCTCCGCCCCCCCACCAAGACCATCGATGAAGGCCGCCCCAGTTCCGTCGTCTCGTATCGGTCGCTTTTTCCAATATGGAGGTTTGTTTGGCGATACGTTGTGAACTTGCGCCGTTAATCGAAATTTTTCCGCAACAGGACTTGCTCTTGGTGTTGGAATGAATGTTGTCACGGACGCAGTTAAGCGAGCAACAGGGTTCGCTGATCCAAACCATGGTGAGTTGAAGGCCAAAAAACTCTTCAAGCTGTAAGCTGAACTAGCTCAAGCAAACGACAGTCTGGTGATGACCGCAAAGAACATGGAGAAGATTGTTGACAGACTGGTAACGATGCGCGGCGGTGCCCTGAAGCTCGGTCAGATGCTCAGCATTCAAGGTACTCATCTTTCTCCTTCGCTCTTTCCACCGCAATTCACACAAATTCCCAAGACAAAAACATGATCCCACCCGAATTCGAGAAAATCCTCCTCCGCGTCCAAAACTCTGCCAACTACATGCCCGACTCCCAGCTCCAGCGCGTCATGACCAAGGAGCTCGGCTCGGACTGGTCCACCCGCTTCGCCTCGTTCGACATGGTCCCGATGGCTGCCGCGTCCATCGGACAGGTCCACCGCGCGCAGCTGCACGACGGCCGACAGGTCGCCGTCAAAGTGCAGTACCCGGGCGTCGCCGCGTCGATCGAGTCGGACCTCTCGTACCTGCGGACGCTGGCGACGATGGGGTCGCTGCTGCCGAAGGGGATGTACATCGACGACGCGATCAAGGTTGCGAAGAAGGAGCTCGCGTGGGAGTGTGACTACTACCGCGAAGCGGACGCCGTCGAGAGGTTCATTGGGTACCTGAGGCGTCGCCGCGGGAGTTTCGCGAGGGCTTTCCACGCCTCAATGTTCCGAGGGTTGTACGCGAGCTGAGCACCGGCGCCGTCATCTCGTCCGACTTTGTCGAAGGGGTGCCGATTGGGACTGTCACGCACCTGTCGCAGGAGAAACGAGACAAGGTGAGGATAATCGCTGCGTGTGTTTTCCTGAACGGCAAAGTAACATTTCGTGCAGATCGGCGACAAGCTGCTTGAACTGTGCTTGAAGGAGCTTTTCGAGTTCCGCTTCATGCAAACAGACCCTAATTGGTCCAATTTCTTGTACGACGAGAAGACTGACACAGTAAGTCCCGACGTGTTTCACTTCTGACCCCTCGTCTACTCACCCTGTTCTCCGAAATTGGCACGCAGATTCACCTTCTCGACTTTGGTGCTGCCCGAGAATTCCCGAAAACATTCACCGATACTTACTTTGAGGTGCTACGCGCCGGCGCAACAAAGGACCGTGAAGCTTGCGTCCGCTGGTCTCAAGAGCTCGGATTCCTCACCGGATACGAGAGCGAGGTAACACGCCTCCGTGCCTTCTCATCATTTTCGCTCTTCTGACGAGTGGTCCCCATCCCTCCAAACTCTTCAACCCCAGACCATGACCAACGCGCACGTCAACTCCCTCACCGCCCTCGCGACGCCGTTCGCACAGACCCTCGCCGGCCAGCGCTTCGACTTTGCGTCGCAGAGCATCACGGACAAGGTGCGCGCCGACATCCCCGTCATGCTGCGCGAGCGGCTCAAGGCCCCGCCCGTCGACTCGTACTCGCTACACCGGAAGCTGTCCGGGTTCTTTTTGCTGTGCACGAAGCTGGGCGCGCGTGCGGTGCAGCGACCTGTTTTGGGGGGCGTGGGAGAGGTATCAGGAGGGCAAGTGATGAGAGGCGCCGTTTGGTGTCTGTTTGGGTTTGGCTGTTGCATCAAGAACTCATCTCGATTTGTGGGGCTCACATTCTTCGCCTATAATGTTCTATGCGATGCACATGAAATAGGAAGAAAAACGGTGAAGGATCTGGAGGCCAGACATCATCAGTTTCTGTAGCTGCCGGACAATATTATCACTCCCAGTCAATTTCAAGTATCTTTCAGCTTCGATCCCTCCTTCTTCGAGCAGTTTCGTAGAGCTTAATGCTGGTGACGTGATCGTCAACTTTTGCCTCGACGACATGGTCCCAGCAGGATCAGTCGACGGCAAAGAGGATATCTTTGCACCAGGATTTGGCGATCGCTCCATGTGGTCGAGCCCGACGTCTCGCCAACAACCGTCGTTCTAATGGGCAGGCCTCTTATACAAAATGACAATTTAGGCTGAAGGATTGTCGTTCGCCATACCAAGTACTTTTGGAACCAAAGCCAACCCAGCCAGAAAACAATCTAAAACACGCGAATACGGGGAAAAACGCTTGGGAAGAAAGTCAAGGTGAAGAAAAAGCAGCAAAAGAATCACCAGAGGTAATAGAACTTAGTAATGTCACAAATGAGCCATGAAAGGGTATTCTCCTTTCAATTCACTGCTAGCGTGCCGACGTGTCCTCAGATACTGAGAGATAACGTTTGAAGCTCGTTAGTTAATCACCTCAAAGAGACAATCGAGAAATGGCCCCCACCCGTTCCACAGCCTGACGGACTGGTCGACGGAGCCGGTAGCGATCAGAGCCTGGCCGCCGCGGTGAACGTCGATGGCCGTAACAAAATGCTCGTGCGCATTGTCGAGTGTTCGAACGCATCGGCCAGCCTTCAGGTCCCAGACCTTGATTGACTTGTCGTCGGACACGCTGAACAGGAACTTGCCGTTCGGGTGGAACGCGAGCCCGCGGACCCAGTTGTCGTGGCCGGCCAAAGTGAAAACGCATTCGCCGGACAACGTGTCCCAGATTTTGATGAGCTTGTCACGTGAACCGGACGCCACGTACTGGCCCACCCCAGCCTGGTCTTTGGTCTTGGTCTGATCGGGTGAGAAACGGCAAGGGAGTCAACCAATAACGAAAGACTGAAGCAGCGAGTATGGCAGAAACAGATGACTAACATCAATTCCTGCAAGGTCGCGCAGGCTAGGAACACTTGCCATTGGGGCGAAAGCCACGCACTCCACGACGTGTTCGTGACCCTTCAAAACATGCTTGCAGTCACCAGTCGCAAAGTCCCAGATCCGGACAGTTTGGTCGTTGGCGCAGCTGGCAATCAGCTTCCCGTCGTCACTCGGTACCGCCATTCGGACCCAGTCGTCGTGTCCAAAGAGTGTTTTAGTGCAGAAGCCAGTGGCAATTCCCAAATCTTAATGGTTTTATCGCGGGAGGCGGAAACGATGAAGTCGCCAGGGTGAACGAAGTGAACGGACGAGACGGAATGGTCGTGCCCCAGGAGCGTTTTTATGCAAGCATAGTCGGCCTGGCCGTCCCATAATTTGATGCTAAGATCTGCCGAGCAAGAGGCTGGTCGTAATCGACAATTAGAGAATCGCATCGAGAACCAAAATTTATAATGCAAGATACAGCCGGGCGGTTCACATACCAACAAGATGGGCACCCTTCTCGGCGCGGTCGAAAGCAACAAACTGAACAGCTTTTGTGTGGCCTTTGAGCGTGCGTTCGAATTCACCGGCTTCGTAGTCCCACATCTTGATGGTGGCGTCCTCAGAAGCGGATGCAAGAATTGAGAACGTGGGGTGGAAAGTGACGGATGTGATGGGGCTGCGATGGCCTGCCAGCGTCGATCTCGCTGGGCCTTTCGGAATCCAGTCCGCATTTGCTGCAGGCTTGCGTGAGGATGGCACGGCAGTGGCAAGCTCGTCCTGAAGGGATGCAACCTTTTGCCAGGTCCATGACCTTCGATTATAAAGGGAATAACAGTGAGTTAGGAAGCTTGGCGAACTTGCGGATCGCGAGATCACAATTGTGATACCTTCTTCTGCAGCCTGATGACGGATGTCCATTTTTTCTCAAGGAGTCCGGCAGTCTTCTTGCCGGCAGCCTCGTCTAGTGCCTCTCCGAGACCAGACTCGACCGAAAGAGCCTCAAAAGACTTTGTAAAGCCAGCCGATCGGAGATAGTCGAGAATGCTCAGCCGACTTTAAGGAGACGATGGGTGGCGAGGCAGATCTGTTCAGTATCAAAGTCGCGACGAACGGATCGTTCGCAGAATCAAAAACCAGGTGGACTTACAGTTCCTCTTCCTGCTTCGCCGTTAGAACGGAGGAGGTTGAGGTCATTTTTGGGAGATGTTGAGAGGACGGCGAGGTTGGGTGGATGGACTGGGGGTTGATCTGTGGTTCAGATTTTAAGACCTCAAGCGATTCAGAGTTTTCCGTGACAAGGGCACCGGTTGCTTTCGACATTGCCCGTGCAATCCTCACATTCAAATAATCTATGGCATTTCACACCTCGTTAATCGAGCAGGGATTGCAAAAAGATCGTTACGAGTGCGATCTTTAACCGGGAAAAGAACTTAAGGTCAACATCGAAGCTGGTGATAAACGGTAGACTGCCACTCGTATCATAAGGACTCGCTGTTCTCACCTTTTCATACGACAGAAGGCCTCTCTCACCGGGAAACAAGCACCTTTTTTTTTTTTTATTATTCCACGCCGCAGTAAGGCAGCGTGACGGGAAGAGTGAGATGCCACGCAGGTATGACCCGGAGGCCAAGGACCTTGGCAGAACCAAACCGAAGTACAGGCCACCCTAGCCGCCAACAAGCAAGCAAAATAGAAAGAAGGGAAAGCAACAGGAGAACTATCACAAGGGAAAGGGGGCAAACGAAAGAAGAAGGTGGCCAAGGCCAACCGGAACACGCTAGAAGCGTCGAGCAGGTGCTGTGGAAGCGTTTGTAAACATAAGACGAAGGGTCGGAATTTGGGTGGAAGAGAGGGGAGAGTACGCTGTCAGTGGACGTCAGGCGGAACGCAAGCAGGTGGGCGAGGTCGAGTGCGTGGTGTTGGTGTGGAATTGGTTGGGTCCCTGTTGGTGGTATTGACGGATCGCCGGATCCATAGGGAGCCCAGAGTAGGGCGGGTAAGGCCGAGGTAGTGCCGAGTCCACGCTTGTCGACCTTGGTCGGTACGAAGCCAGTCACTAGGGCATTGGTTGTTGTGGTGGCGTCCGCAGATGTCGCATAAGGCAGGGTGAGGAGGGCGATCCCGACGGGGTCGATATCTTGGGGCAGGTGGTTGCTGTGCAGCAGGAGGTGGAGGTAGGGCTGGGTTAAACTGCGGAGGAGCCGGGGATGGGGTACGCCTGGCAGTCGATACGGAAGCTGGTTTTTTGTCGGCGTTTGTCAGAGGGTTGGATGCCGTGCTCTTTCTCCCAAGCGATGGTGATATCGCAACAGGGGCGCCAGATGAGCCGATGGACGTCCAGGAGGAGATCGTGGAAGATGCGGACCAGTGCGGTGATGACTGCCTCAGCCGGGAAGGAAGGGGGGAAGTGTAAAATGTCATAAAAGGATTGAGGAATAATACCGCGAAGAAGAGAGTGAAAATTAAAGGGATTGTCAAGATTGAAGGAAAATTCGGGCAAGGAGAGCCAAAAGCGAGCGGAAGCGTGGGGGGCGGGTGGTGAGGTGTTGGGGGAGTGGAAGCAGCAAGGGCGGAGGCGAGGGATTGTTGAAGGGCAAGGAGTGCATCGTGGGAGTGGGGGCATGAGAAGAGATGGGAGAAGGTCTCGGAGTCGACTTCACAACGCCGGCAATGTCCGTCAGGGTATGCGTGGGGTACCATAGACAGAGGCGGGATTGCGTGGGGAGGGATGCTGTGAAGAGTTGGAGGCGGAATTTACGACGAGCAGAGGCCGGGAGAGTGTCGAAAAGGGTGGTAGGCCGGTGTCCCGAGTGGAGAGCCAGATAGGTGGCTCCCAGTTGACAATGTCGAGGGTGTCACGGAAGGGAGTAGCAAAGGAGTAGGTGGCCAATTGTAAGTGGAGCTGGTGTGCTCGGAGGAGGCGGAGTTGACGACGGAGTTGACCAAGGACGGCTGTCGTGCCGATGTGCGCCGTTGCAGGTAGAATAGTGTCGGAAGTCAGGGGTTTGAATAGGGATGGTAGTTTCTGGGACGGAAGAGGCGAGGCGATCAGCAGCCTCGTTACCGGCATCACCGGAATGACCACGGATCCACTGAACCGAGGGAAGCGGACCTTGTCGTAGGGAGAGGGTGTGTGCAACCATGGCCCAGAGTTTGCCAAGAGGAGAACGGAGGAGAGTAGAGCGGCTGACTAGGAGGGGGGGGGGGGGGGGAGGAGGCGGATTGGGAGAGTTGGTAGCAGATAAAAATGTGGCAGGGACGTTCAGGGGGGGTGCAAAAAGTTGATTGAAGGTGGTAACAACGGCGTTGTTGTTGAGGTGAATGGTAAGGGGGTGTGGGAGATGTTGGGTGGAGATCAAAGCAGAGGAGACCTACAAGCTCAGCAGTGGTGGAGGAGGAGGACATTGCGGGAAGAGCAACAGGGAAGGAAAAGGGTGGGTCACGAGAAACTATTGCGCAGACATGAAACCAGAGGTGCGGAGAGAACCATCAGTGTAGATTGAGAGGGAGGGGATGTGCGGGCGCGTTAAAGGGGGGTATGGGGTGGAGTGAGGCAGGGGGAGGAATTTCTACCGGGTAGAGAGGGTGGTAAAAGGGGTTGGAAAGGCGGCGACGAGGAGGTATACCAAGAAATGCGCGGGAGCGAAGCGTGGGGAGAGTACGAAAGTGGGGTTCTAGCTCGTGGTATAGTGTCCGCCGTTGAGTGTTAGAACGCCGTCTGCCACGGAAGGAAAGGGGTCGTAAGGATGCAGAGAGGAGTTGTTCGAAGAAAAAAATGCCTTGACGTTGGAGAAGGGGAGAAGGGGGAGGCGGAGGGACCACGGGATGGAGGAAATGGGATGGGCTCGAACGCGGAAAGTGGCAAGTGGGAAGATG
Organism: Zopfochytrium polystomum; assembly: GCA_025765615.1. Taxonomy (NCBI): domain Eukaryota; kingdom Fungi; phylum Chytridiomycota; class Chytridiomycetes; order Chytridiales; family Chytridiaceae; genus Zopfochytrium; species Zopfochytrium polystomum. The sequence goes on from JAIVFJ010000535.1 coordinate 14,936, forward strand.
TTATGGAGAATTGATTGGCAAAGAGAAGGGGAACAAGAGCGTTAGAAAAGCTGGTTTGGGAGAAGGGGAGAGGTACAGGGTCGGTGAAAAGGGGAGTGGCTTGACAGTATAAAAGTTGGAGACGTTGAAACAAAATATGAGTTATAGGACCAATAAGGGCAGTGTCGGTTAGGCGTTGGTGAAGATCAGAGAACATGTCAGAGCAATATTCAGCGTAAAGATCGGGAATGTGATAGAGGAGGTGGTGATGGACGATAGTGGAGGGAAAGGAAGCACTGAGGCCCACAATCTTTTGAAGGCCCGTCGGATGTGGGATGTTTCATTTAAAAGGAAGGTACGGGGAGGTGCGCAGTCTTCCACAGGAACCGCAGACGGGGAAGGAGGACATTGCGGAAAACGTATGCAGCGAGTTTGTCCCCTACAACCTTGCCCTGGAGGGTAGTGATTATGTCGGAGATGGTGGTTGAGATTTGTCGGCGAGCGGCACTAGAGCGTCCATCTGCTGTGAAAAAGTTGCCAAGATGCCTGAAGGGGGAAGAAGGTGTTGGATGGGAATGGGGGTGTCGCCCCATAAGATCTGCTGCGGAGTGTTATCGTCGGTGTTGGCGGCCGTGACAAAGATTTTGCGAGTATTTGATTCGATGTTGTTGTGCGACTGATATTCAAAAAGGATATCAGCTTGGCGCTGCAAATCTGCATGGGAAGTGGCGATGGTGTTGGTGTCGTCGACCAAGGCAAAGCCAGTTACGGACAGGGGGGTGCTGCAGAAAGAAGGGCGGGGTGGATGGAACGGGGAGTTCGACAGAAAAGGTGATGCCGAGTGTGTGCTGGTCCAGAGCGCATAGGACAGGGTCCCAAAAAATGCGCCAATCGAGAGGGCCTTCAAGCGAGCCTTGTTGTATCATGGTACCTATGGGAAAGGTGGGAGACGGGCCAAAAGCGGTTAGTACATATGATCGGAAGCGAGTTTGCGTATTTGCGCGCATGCGAATATATGACTCTGGGAGGCGGATGCGGCGCCATGCACTAATCAGGCCAGCGACAGGAGCGCTGTCGAAGGCCTTCTTAATATCGTTCAGCAGGAGGAAAAGGGGGGAGGAGGTTGCATGAGAGAAATCTAAAGCGGAACGGACTAGGTGGAGAGGTGTGTCAGGTGAGGAACCAGGGAGGGCAGAGAAGTTGCGACCTTTCAGGATGGAGGGGGAAGAGGAGAGAATGTGGGAAATGCGGCGGAGGCGAACACCCTGGACGACCTTGGCAGCCAACTCGCAGAGGCTGATGGGGCGGAGATTTGTAAGATCGCCGCCCCACACGTCTTTTTTTGGAATGGGAAAGATAGCAGTGAGCGACCAGGAGGAGGGAATGTCGAGGAGCAAGAAGGATCGTTGGATCAAGGACGAAAAGAAGGCGACTGCGTCCGGACCAGCGAGGAGGAGCAGCTCGCGGGAGAGTTGGGACGGCCCAGCCGCTTTGTTTTTAGCAAGAGAGTTAAGGACGGAGCGGCATTCATCAAGGGAGGGTGGAAGCATGATATTGGCAAAGGTGTCGAGGGCAACGTAAGGGCGAGGAGTCATTTCGGCATGAAAGGGCGAGGTTGGGGGAAAAGGTTAAGGTGAAGAGTGCGGGGACGAAACCAATGCTCCACTTGTTGCGCGCAGAGCGAGGGATGTCATCGGGGTTGTGTTCGGATGTAAGGTCCATCTGGGCTGTCTGTGAGGATGTGGTCAATGTTGGAGTTGGTGCGTTTCCGGTTGAGGATATTATTGAGGACGGTGCGAATTTGGCCGGAGGAGAATAGGTCCTGTCGGCGGTCGATGGCTGTGGCAATATCTGCCCGTTTCAAGGAGGCAGCAGACGAGAGCTGGACGCGATAAATGGCTTTCCTTAAACGTTGCAGGAGGGGGAGGGTGTTGCTGCGGAAGTCGTCTGCTGACAGCTGGGCGTCGGAGAAACGTGCATGTAGGAGGAGAAGAGCGTTGCGTTGTGCAGAGACCCCCCATTCCGGGGGAAGGTGGGAATGGAGGATAAAAAGGAGTGTAGCGGTAGCGTACCATTGTGCATATGTTTCCATAGTTTTTCGATTTGCTTCCGAGCATGGATGAACGGGGTCAAGCGGTGGTCGGCTTTTGTGCGGATGGTGGAGGATCCAGAGCGAGGGAGGAAACGGTGGCCAGCAGAGATGAGCAGTTCCGTGGAAGGACACATGAGAGGTGGTCCAGGGCTTGGATGTATTGGAAAGTGCGGGTGATGGAGGGATATTCGAAGGGAAGGGAAGGCTGAGCAAGGAAATCGCGTTCTGCTGGTGTAAGACTTGCCATCAAGCTCTTGTAGTTCTGTCTTCAGGAGGGGAAGGGCGTTAGCAATGGTAGTGCAAAAATCCACTTTCTGGGCATCTGAGGCATCGTTCGGGCGGAGGATGCGACGGCGGAGGGGATTAAAAGAAAAAGGTGGTGTAAGGGCAGATAGCAGAGTGACCGCAAGAAGGGAAGTGGTCTGAAATATCCTGGAGGGTGTGGAAACAGGGTAGGGGATTCGATGGTGGCCGCCATAAGGTGGTGAGAAAAGGTGTTGGAAACCCAGATGCTGTCCAAACGGGATTGATAGGGAGAGGATCTGGAGGCGTGGGAGAAGAGGGCAAGGTGTGGGTGAAGATAGCGGAAGGTGTCCAAGAAACCAGCGGCGGAGAGGGCAGGGAGGAAACCTTGTCGAGCCAACGGAACCTGTTCGGCGGTGCTGTGGTCGAGGGGCGAGAGGATGGCATTCCAATCTCCAAACCAGTATGAAGGTTGGTTGTTGTTTGAGTCATGATTGAGGAGTTTATTACACCAGGCTCGGAGTGGGGGTTGTGTTTCTGCTGAATGTCGGGAAGATGGCCAATAGACGGAGCGCAGAAATAGGGAACGACAGTGGAAGGAGAGAGTGAGGGGAGATGCCTCGAGACTCGTGGCAGTCGGTGTTGGTGACGTGTCGGTGAAGATTGGTTGAGAGAATGAAGCCCACGCCAGCGTGATGGGTGTCGGTCGAGTCAGTGAAGATGCCTATGAATTTGTCAGCAGAATGTTGGCGAATAGCGAACAGGGCATTGCGGGCGGAGCAACCGGACTCTTGTATCGCTAGAACCAGAGATATCAGCCTCAGTCATCCAGTCGAGGATGAGATCATTTGGTGGTAAAGTTACGTCCGACGTTCCAAGTTGCAAAACGAGGTGGGGGTGGTGCCGGAGGTGGGCCAGGGGGCGGAGGGGATGGAGTCATTTATTCGTCGTAATCAGAAGAGAAGAGAAGCCAATATATGTGGGTTTTTTTTTTTTTTTTTTTTTTTTTTTTTTTTTTGAAGGAAGGAAACTAGCGATACTAAAGGTGTAAATTAGCGGCGGGCGCCCCCACGGGCGTGTGTGGTGGAGGTGTGTGAGTTTCTGGGAGTAATAATGTTGCTAGCCACGGATGAGTAAGTGGGTTGAGGACATGTTGACGTCGCGGCGGGGGAATTGGACAGGGGTGGTGTCCGCGAGAAGAGGACGAGAAGGTGACACCGCGTGCACGAGGGCAATATCTAAGGAGTGGTCCAGTGCGTGGGAACGAGAGAGGACCACCTCAACTATGAAGACCATTTCGGATACCAGTGAGTGCGTTGTCAATTTGGGTTTGGAGGACGGACGTGTAAGTTGTCGTTACGGTCTTCCAGGAGGTGAGACGGTCGCCTAATGGTTGAGATACTCTCAGTGTTGCTGGCGACGTTGCGGTGAAGAGTTCCAGAGCTGTAAGGTGCTCACGATTGGCGTTTGTTGCCTCTGCTGCAAAGGTAGCGGTGGCGGCATCGCAGCTGCTGTTTCTGCTGTGCGGTGGACTGAGCGATCAGCGAGCGTATATCCTTCATGAACTGGGTCATCTCGAGCCGGTCTGCTTGATGGGGGGGGAGGAGGGAACGCCAGGGATGGGGTCGGTTTTTGAGGAGGAGAAGCGGGATTAGAGGGGGCTGAGGGGGGGCTCCGGAAGCGGGGGAGGAGACTTTGGGGGCTTGGCGATTAGGCTTGGCGAGCAAGCAGGGGGCAAACAGCTGTACTGTGGGCTGTAGCGCCCACAGCGCTGGCAACAGATGAAGGGGGCTTTTTCCGCTGTTGATAAGGTCTGGAGTGCGGGGTGGGGCGGCCGTTTACAAGGATTGAAATCGCCCAAGGAAAGTAGATCGTTGCGAGAAGGAAAGATAAGGAATGCTTTGTTTGAGCGGCCGGCGGAGTTGGTGGCGGAGTTGTAAAAGCCAGGAAGTTCGGACTAGGGTGCAGCCGAGATTGGACACGAAAGGGGCCAGGTCGTGGGCGGTCAAGGAACGAGGCAGGTTGAACAGCACACCGGGTGCGGGAAGGACTCGTCAGCCACGCGTTCGACACGTTGGTGTTGGGTTTCGAGGGGTCGTAGGCTTACACCAGCACCTTCGACAAAAGCGAAGGGGGAGGGAGGGTCAGTCGGTGGGTTCTGGAAAAGTACAAAGGCGCCAGGATGTAGCAGAGCTGCGTTGGTGCGTGAAAGCGATGTCCAGGATCGGCCACAGGAATTCAGCAGCCGACGGAGCGCGATGGATATAGGGCCTTTGTGTGAAGCAAAATCGGGCGCGAGGGACACCAGGCGCTAGATAGGTGACCAGGATAATGTTGGTGAAGTCGCGATTGGCGAGGGTGTAACGTAGGCCTCAAAACGAGGGACACCACGAGGGGAACGATTGTAGAAAACCGTTGTATGTGGAGAAGGCAGCGCGGATTGCGGTTGAGGCGGTCGTCGGTGGGCTCGGCGGCGAGGGAGAGAGCGTAACGTGGGGGGGGTTCGTGGATTTGGAGATGGGGCGAAGTAGATCGATCGAATTGTCCGTACAGATTGGGCAATCGCGTCGAGCGTAGGTTGCCAGTTATCGTCAGGAGGAGGAGGGAACTGAGATCTGAAGTTGATATGAGCAGAGGGTGTGTGATGGAAGGTCGGGCATCTGCGGTGCTGGGACAGTGGCGCAGGCGATCGGCGGTCGTGTGGAGGGAAGCGGAAGTGCCAAGTCAGCACGGGAAAACAAGCACCATTTTCCCAATTTCGTTGAAGGTCGTTGAAAAATGGATTTGTTGTACTGTGACAGGACAAAATTGGCCCAAATTAATTAATCATGCGGGATCACCTTCCCAACATCTCAAGTCGCTTCAGGTCAATCTCACTGAAAAACGTGCTTGTTTTTGTAACGCCTCTCGGTATTCTTTTTTCGCAAAAGGGATAGCGAAGCCCGTTCCCGTTGGCAGCGGTCCGTCCAACGCGGCGATCAGCAATGTCGACGGTTTGTTTTCCGCGTCGACGTTTGAGGGTCTTCGAAAAACCCTATCCACCGGTGATGACGATGGGCATAATCAAATCAGCCATGAAGGCAGAGTCGTCGGCTCCGCAGGAAGAAACGTTGGATCAAAAAGTGGAGGCGGTCGATGGGGGCAATTCATCGTCGATCGCTGTGCTGAGTCGAGCGACCCTCGTGCCCACCACGGAGACGCCCCCAACAACATCTTCTGCCACAGATCAATCAAGCTCATCGCGTAACAGCGGCGCCCTCCGCGATTCGCAGCGTGTCACTTCAATCAATGGATCAAGGCGCACTTCCATCCCCACCGGATCCGGCCACCGCGTCTCGATCGCCCAACTCCTCGCGACAAACACACCAGGGACAGCACCTGTTATCCACGTGTACCCCCGCAAGTCCATCGTCAGTGGGTCGAACCCGCAGCTCAACGAATCTCAGGATCGGCAGCCGGTGGAGGTGGTTCCGCGTCGTCGAACGATCGGCGGCCGACCCGAGCGTGGCGAGTCCGGAAAGGACAGTCGTCGCGAAACGATCGCGTCGCGAGGACCGAGTGTGAGAAGCAGAGGCTCCAAGCGCGTGTCGATCATCGATCCGGAAGACGCTGGTGGAAAGTCGCTTGTGGTAGGGGGTATGCATAAGAGTAAGAGCTCGTGGAGCGTCAAAGGACAAAAGGGTCTCCGATCTGGAATGATTCAGAGCCGCAGCATGGGTTGCATACGCGAGCCTTCCAGGGCTAAACACAGATCCAACGAGGAGGTGAAAGAAGAGGACAACGCGGAGTGGGATCTCGGTGACACCAAAGGTGAAAAGCAGGAAACTGTGCCCAGCTTGCGACAGAAAGAGTTGATCTATGAACAAAGACCTGGTGAATTACCGGGGGAACGGGAGTCTGAGGTCGGCGAGGAGCGAATATCCAAAATTGGCAGCCTACCTGAACCCAACTCGAGAGAGAATCAGGACTACTATGATTATCTCATGCTAGCTCAGAGCATGCAAGCTCCAACTTCATCCACAAGATTGGCTCAAATGAGATCGTATATCCAGTCAGGGCATCACAGTCAAAATCATTGGGCCGTTTCTGCTGGGCGACAAGATCGGCAGAGGAGCTTTCGGGAAAGTAAAGGAAGGCTTATGCACTGAAACACTCCAACGGGTTGCTGTGAAGATTATCAACAAAAAAAGGCTAAGGAAAGTTCCGAATGGAATAGAAAATGCGTTGAGGTAAGCCTGCCGAAAATCCATAAAGAACTGAAACAAAATGAAGAGAGATAACCATGCTTCGGCGCCTCAAACACAAGAACGTCGTGACGCTCATCGATATCTACTGCAAAGTAGAGGACGACGAAGGCAGCGTTGGCATTTTCAACTGGTTCTCCAATATAGAAGAGGATGCGATTCTGTGGACCTACGACGACGGAACTGAGGTTCAAAAGAAAGTCGTGATTCTCAAGTGGTACTTGGTCTTTGAGTACTGTCCTTGCTCACTGCAGACGCTACTTGAACAGTCAGAGGGGAAGAAGCTCCCGCCAGCCACCGCGCACAAGTAAGAAACGCGGGAGGCCCGTCCGTTGCGGTTACTGACAAGCTTTGAAAAGATTTTTGTTCAATTGGTTGAAGGCCTCGAATACCTCCATTCGCAAAGCATCATTCGCACGTATTGTCGAGTGCTTGTTTATTTTGTTTGTTAACAAGATTTCAACTTTTGTGGACAGACCGCGACATAAAGCCTGGAAATATGCTCATCACAGCCGACGGGATGTTGAAAATTACGGACTTCGGTGTTGCTGAGGTGAGGAGAGGTATATCCCATTAATTAGCACCTTACACTTTCGCCCGAAGCAATTCTCACCATACGAGCCGGGCGAAATTAAGTGTCAAGTTTTCTCAGGTACACATCAATTTCTTTCTCCAGAGGTGGCCGACGGTTCGACGGAGTTCGACGGTGCGAAAGGTTCGTAAACCCATCTGTAAACCATAGACCTGAGGCATACTATCCAAACTAAGCTGATTTCAGTTGACATTTGGGCGGCGGGCGTCACTTTGTAGGTGTCAGGATAAGCGAATGCACTGCCGGCGGTGTTAACAATGAAACAGATACAATATGCTTACCGGACGCCTTCCGTTTGAGCTCCCGGACGACGGAAATCTCCTTGTGCTATACGAAAGAATAGCTTCGGCGTTATTCGATATGCCAGCAGATTTCAGCGAGGATTTGAAGGATCTGATGAAGGGTAACTAAACACTGTCAGCTACTCTTGCATTGATGCAACTTTTCTGCAGGGATTCTCACAAAGGACCCCATTCAACGAGCAAGCCTGGCACAGATTCAAATGCACGCCTGGACGACAACCTTATTTGTCGAAAATCAAAGACCACATCCGCCAATCTTGTCGTACCCGATCATGGACGCAAAAGAGGCTGAAGGGGTTGAGGCAAATGACGGGAACGTTCCGCACGAGTCTTCGCCACCAAGGGACCCAACCTTCGAAGGAAGCTGTGACCAGATCATTCCATGCGAAACAACAATGATTCCTTACATGGAGGAGCTTCACGCAGACGAGCTTCGTGCGGAGCTCGAATCGCGTGGGCGGTTTTCAGATATGTATGGCGAAGAAGACGGTGAGTAACTTTTTTTGCAATTACCATGCTTAACTCCAAGCAGAGTTGCCAGTCGACGGAAAAGCACCGACAAGAGACGCTCATTTAAGAAGTTTTTCAAAAACTTTTCCGAAGGAGGAGTGATGACCCGCAATAGTGTTGTTGCGGTCGGCTGTATTTACTCATTTTGGCAACTGTGACTGGGGCCTTCACATATTACAAAATGATCGAGTGATCAGAACTGAGAAATTCGGTCACGAAGGGAAAATAGGGTGCGCTTTCTACTCATCTTCGACAAAACAACTCTTTGCAACAGGGCATATTGTATTAAGGCAACGTTTCAGCCGCTGCCAAGGATATCATCCAAAAACTTCAAATCGTCCTCTTCCCCGGCCTGCGGAGCAGGCTGTCGCAAGCTGCTCCTTGCAGCTGGACGAGTAAAGCCTGCGCGACTCGGGCCGGAGGGTTTTTGCCTCGGCGTAGGGTCGCTTGTCAAGAAGTCGTCGACTTCATTTGGTTCTGGCTTCTGCGGTTTTTTCGCAGATGTGCGGCTGTTCGTGAAGAACTTGGTTGAGCTTGATCCGCAAGCGAGAACTTTTCGCCCAAGGCCTTGGCGTCCTTGGTCGATCTAGCAGGTGGCTGGGCGTAAACTGGCAAAGCTCGTTCTGAAGGTGCCGTAGAGATTAGTGGCGCGCTCTTTACGGTCGTCTTCGACTTATACGCTGGATTATAAGAGGATAATCTTGTTGATAGTGGGACAGATCGGAGAAGGAATCCGTCGTCCTGGCATCTGCATTCAGAAACAACCCTGCCTTCGCGTTCCCAAATGATCAGTTTTGCAACTTACCGCATAAACCAACTCGTTTTCAGCGAGAGCAAATCTGTCCGACAGCGGAAGGGTTGCAAGGGCCTCGTCCAAACCGGCAAAATCGAGCGCCCACAGCTTCGACACGTCCTAAGAGGTCAACAGTCAGAAACCCCCACCTTGTTGAGCTTCGCACCCACCTCGCTCAAAAGATCTGCCTGAAGGGATGCCTTTGAATCTAATGTCCAATCCTGTTCTCCTTTGAACCGAAAATAAGACGACGGGTCTACGATCAATTCACGCTCGGCATCTCGGATGAGAGCAATGAGATTCCGTGTTTCTCGGTCCGCTCGCTTGGAATCATCTGCGTATCGCTTCGTCAGGGCCTTTTTCAGTTCGAACAGATTGCGCCTCCCTTACTTTCAGCCATCGTAGCGCTGTCGGAAACGGTCGCATCGTTGTCGTCGATTTTCTCGTCGACGAACCTGAAGGCGTTGCTTTCTAACTTTCGGCGTCCGAACCGCCGCGTCTCGCTGTCGGAGCCTGAATCGTGATCCAAATCGTTGTCGTGGGTCGCTGTTGAGTCCACACTCGAAGTCGAAGATGGTGTGTTCTTTGCCCCTTCGCTTTGATGGCGTGCCTTCCAGCGTCGGGACGCTTTGGCGCGATGTGGATCGAACTTCATCCGGTCTTGAACGAATGGAGTCCGTGCCCCCGCGCTGGGTTTGTTCCCGCGGTGTCGTCGGAAGGTGAGTGTCCTGACACGGTCGAGTGATCGGCAGAGCCAACAAGAAGGATTCGACAAGAGCAAATCTGACATCTCTTTCCTCTCGTTTGAATCACCCCTGACCTCGACACCCAGCCATGGCCCAACCCAACCTGAACTTCGGTATTCCCTTCTCCTACCCGAGAACCTCTTCCGACCTCGTAACCAGTTTCATGTCCAACTGCAGATCGCTGCAAGATCCTGGACACGATCCTCGACCACATTGGAGGAACTCCCCTCGTTCGTATCAACCGGATCGCAAAATCCGAAGGTCTGCAGTGCGAGCTGGGTAAGCTACGTGTGCTTCCGTACAATGCGTCGTTTCGTGCCTCACCATTCCGCTCCTCGAAGTTGCGAAATGTGAGTTCTTCAACGCCGGGGGCTCCGTCAAGGACCGCATTGGCAAGAGAATGATCGAAGCCGCCGAGAAGGATGGCACGCTCAAGCCTGGGCACACGATCATCGAGCCACCTCCGGAAACACGGGTATCGGTCTCGCCCTCGCTGCTGCCGTCAAGGGATACCGCGCGATCATCACTCTGCCGGAAAAGATGTCGCAGGAGAAGGTCGACGTCCTCAAGGGCCTCGGCGCCGAGATCATCCGGACGCCGACCGAGGCGGCGTGGGACTCTCCGGACTCGCACATTGGCGTTGCGAAGAGGCTCAACCAGGAGATTCCAAACTCGTGGATTCCGGACCAGTACTCCAACATCAACAACCCATTGGCGCACTACGAAGGTAATTGTCAGAGAGTATCCTGGCCAGATCGTTCCAAAACTGATCAGATCGCATATCTCAACAACATAGGCACTGCCGAGGAGATCCTCGCCCAGTGCGGCGGGAAGATCGACATGTTCGTCGCATCGGCGGGTACGGGCGGCACGATCGCCGGCGTCGCCAAAAAGATCAAGGAGCGCTGCCCGGAATGCATCATCGTCGGCGTCGACCCGCACGGCTCCATCCTGGCTCTTCCCGAAGCTTTGAACAGCGAAGGGATCCACTCGTACAAGGTCGAGGGAATCGGTTACGACTTTGTGCCGGCTGTTTTGGACCGCAGCCACGTCGACGAGTGGGTGAAGACCTACGACAAGGAGTCGTTCGTGATGGCCAGGCGGCTCATTCGCGAGGAGGGTTTGCTGTGCGGTGGATCCTGCGGTGCTACTATGGCTGCTGCGGTCAAGGTTGCAAAGCGGCTCGGTCCGGGCAAGCGTTGCGTGGTTCTGCTCGCTGACTCTGTTCGGAACTACATGACCAAATTTTTGAAGTAAGCTGATGTTCTTGACTGTTCGAGTTTACCGATACTCATCGCACGGACTCCCCAGCGACGAGTGGATGAAAGTCAGCGGCTTCACCGACGAAGAGACCAAGAAGGAGGCGGAGGAGAAGAAACTTCAATGGAAGGGCGCGACCATCAAGGTGGCTTTTGTTCGCGCACAGTGTGTCCAGCAAACTAACTTCACGATTTTCTCAGGATCTGAACCTCCCAGCTGCCGTTTCTGTTCCTCAAACGGTAATTGTGTTGAAGGAATTTGCACCCGCTGATGATTATTTCTCCCCAGACTCCATCCGTGACGCGATCAAGATCATGCAAGAAAAGGGCTTCGACCAGCTTCCCGTAACAGCTACCACATCTGCCAAGCTTGTTGGAATCATTGGTTTGGGTACGATCTTGTTTTGTGTGTGTGTGTTTCTTGAGTGAGAAACGCGGAGAGCACAACCGCTTACGTTCGTTTCCTCCCAATCACCGTTAGGCGACGCCCTCTCCAAAGTCGCAAGCGGCCGCGCAACCCTTTCAGACCCTGTCACACAGGGCATGATCAAGTTCAGCAAAGCCCACACCTTCAAGGAAGTGACCGCGGCAACGCCGCTCGAGTCCCTCGATGGTTCTTTGATCGCAACGCGTTTGCGATCGTCACCGAGCGTGGCGCTGCTGGCGAACACATTGTGAAGAACGTTGTCACGAAGGTGGATTTGTTGGGCTTCCTTGTAAAACTGCAGTGAACAGAAAAAAAGAGTTTGGGGTGGCAGAGAGTCAGTTCCAAGCATTAGGTGTTCTCTTTCTTCAACAGAGGTTCAGAGCAACCAAACTCGATCTATACATATTGTTGTCTCTATTGATGCGGTTGCGACGCCGACCAACGATGCGCATTGCTACAACATTGAAACGGCAACAATCCCAAGCGCGGCGCACACCGCCCCAACCAACGACACCCCCCGAGGCGCCGCACTCGAAACGATCGTATTCCCCGCCACGACCACCAGGTAGCCCGTCAGCGCTGACGCCCCGCTCCCACACTTTGTCGTCACAAACGGCCCGTCCCAAGACGCCGTGTTCCCCGAGCAATCTGTGGTCCCGTACGTAGCGAACGTCCCCTTCCCGCTGCCGACCGTCGCCTTGTAGCTCGTCCCAGGCCCCGCGACGCAGCTGCCGTCCGCGATCACAAAACGGCTGGCGACTTCTGTCGTGCAGGCGACGTCGGCGTAGATGACGACGCCGACGTAGGTCGATTTGCCGAGGACCGACGCGGCGTAGTCGGAGCTGGTCGGCTGGGCGAGGCAGGTGGTTGTGGTGTTGACGACGATGGCGCTCCGCTGGGTCGCGGTGCAGACTGTTGAGTTTGTGCAGGTGTTGGAGAGGCTGCTTCCGGCGATTGCGAGTGGGTGGGGTGTGCAGGACGAGC
>JAIVFJ010000536.1:0-26703 GCA_025765615.1 Zopfochytrium polystomum
GCTGAGTACCAGCCAGGGCTAAGTACCAGCCTGGGCTGGCACCACCCAGGGCTGAGTACCAGCCAGGGCTGAGTACCACCTTGGGCTGAGCACTTTGTCTGGGCTGAGTACCACCAGGAACCAATTTACAGCTTGTTTGAGAAACAGTTGCTTGTAAATTGGTTTGGTTGTTTCCAAATCAGGAAGCTTGTTTGGGAAACAAGCCGCTTTTTTCCTTGTTTTTAGAAATCCAATGATTGGTGCAATCTCTGGTGAGCTCAGTTTTTATCTCACTTTTAGAAATGCAGTGATTGGTGCAATCCCTGATTCCTAAATGCCTGTTGCATTGCTCAGATTGCACAGCACAGCAGGAAAGCTGGAATTCCGATCAGGAGCGGAATTCCGATGCAGAGAGCGGAATTCCAGATCAGGAAGCGGAATTCCGATGCAGAGAGTGGAATTCCGGAGCATTGGGCAGTGGTACACTGCTTCTGCATGCTTGCTGTGCTGTGTTACATGTGCAGAGTGCGTAGTTTGAGCGTTTTTGTGCATGTTCTAATTGCATTGTTCCTACCGGTAGGATGAACAAAGCTAGAACAACAGCCTCCTTTGCCTATCTCTTTTTATTGAGAACAGATTAGCCCTTCTGAGCGCCCCATTCAAGTATTGAATCTACTGAGCCGTTCAAACACCCCATCCAATGTGATTGGATGGAGTTCTCAAAGGGATCATCAGTAACGGCGTAGTGTTCCCCGTGGGTCGAATCTCAACACACCCCCGCAATAGAAAGAGAGGGGGGCAACTGTTTCTCCTGGAGTACATGGCTGTCCAACAATGCCAGCCAAGCAGTGGGGACTCGAACCCACCCATGCACCCCCCTACACTTGTGAAAACCTGCATGAACCCACAAGTGTAGCTGGAGAAGCCAGAGAGAGCCTTTAGACTAAGCGTTGTGCTGATTTGAGCGTGGGCACCACGCTTACACCTTGGAGGTCGGCGAGACTGCAAATTCCCATCAGTGATGCAAGCTTTGCATGTTGAGCTGCGGGAAGAGCTTTGGTGAGAAGGTCGGCAATCATCATGTCCGTTGGGCAATGAATGAGTTGAACCTCCTTTTTCTCCAAGTGGTCCCAGTATGAAATGCAACCTCACGTCAAAGTGTTTGACCCGGACCATGGTGTATTGGATTCATAGCAATAGCTATGGTTGAACGATTGTCTTCATAAACAGTAGTGGGCTTATTTAAATCCATACCCAGCTCCTGGAAGAGCATTCGTAGCCAGATTGCCTCTTTGATGGCCTCAGTAAGGGAGAAGTATTCCGCCTCAGTTGACGACAAAGCGACAACTGATTGTTTCTTGCTGTACCATGTAATAGCACCCCCGCAAAGCATGAACACATGCCCTGACCTCGACTTGCGTCCATCCTCTTCAGCATAGCTGGCATCAGCGTAGCCATGTGGTTCATCCCACTCTGGGTAAGAAATACCCGCAGCTTTCTCTACCTCTGGGAGCGTTGCATTGGTGATGCATGTCATCTGGGAGTCTCCCTTCTGGTAGAAAAGTCCATGATCCCAGGTAGCGCGGACATATCGCAGCAATCTGTCAAGCGCAAGGGAATCTGAATGGGTTGGAGCAGACTGGTATTGTGCAAGTGTATTCACAGCATACGCAATGTCAGGGCGCGTCAAGTTTGCAAGGTAAGCAAGTTGCATGAGTGTGCTTCGGAAGTATTCCGACTCTTTTTGTGGAAGTTTTCCAGAGTCCACATCGTGTATCCATGTCGTGGACATGGGGAGTTGCTTTGATTTTGACAGGTAAGCCTTCATCGTCACACCAGTAGTTTGCTTCCTCCAAGACATGCTGTGTGTAGTTTTTCTGTCCAATAAAGATTCCATCTTTGATTTTCTCAACTTGGATGCCAACAGCAACTTTTGGGTTGAGGTCCTCGCGGATTTTGAACTTTGATTTGATCAGAGAAAGAATTTTGGCAATTTCTTCTTCAGTGTGACTGAAGATGAGGATGTCATCTACGTATAGAGTGATGATGGTCTTGACCTTTCCATCAGGGTGCCTTTGCACAAAGACACAGTGGTCAGTCTTCAATTGCGTAAATCCAATTTCTACTAGGAAGTCGCAGATTGTTTTGTACCACTGTCGACCAGACTGGTGCAGTCCGTACAGACTCTTCCTGAGTAAACAGACAAGAAGTATCCCGTCTGCACCACGTATCTCAAAGCCTTCTGGTTGTTCCATGAAGTTTTCAATGTCCAGTTTGGCGTTCAAGTATGCGGTTTCGACATCAAGGCCTGCAAGTATGAGGTCAAACAGCAACGAGATAGCAAGGATTGCCCTTATGGAGGAGCTGCGGACGACAGGGGAGAAGGTCTCATTGTAGTCCTGACCAAAGATCTGAGTGTAACCCCGACCAACAAGGCGAGCCTTGAAGCGTTCAAGGTACCCTTCACTGTCAAACTTGTAGGCAAAAACCCATTTGGGCTTGAGTATCTTACGCCCTTTAGGTCGAGCCACTAAGTCCCAGACATGCTTTGACTGTGATCGAATTGATCTCTGAGAGTTGAGCTGCCTTCCAATACTTTGCAAAAGGAGAACGCATGGCCTCTTTATGCGAAGCAGGGAGTGGCGGTAAGTCCCGCTGGTGGATCCTTTCTGTTGGATATGCTGTGACTTCCTCCGGCTCAAGCACAGTGTACTGCTTTGAGCGTTTGGTAGAGTTCACGAAATTGTCCCCGTGCTATTCGTAGTTTACGAATTCTTGCAGTTAAAGGGCTGGAGTGTTTTCTGACTGTAAGTGGAAGGACTTGTGGCAATTGATGGTTTTGTTCGTAGTTTACAAAGGTTTGCCTTCAATGCCAGGTAGTCACGTAAACCTGATGGCTCTCGTGGTATGATTGGGGGATTTGTTGCCTCCCCTGTTGACTCTGGCAAAGCTAGAATGTCAGGGGAAGTTGAGCGCTCCCTAGGAGGGATTTCCTGTTCATCAGGTATTGACTCTGGTTCAGAATCAGATGCGTCGTATAGCATACCCGGCTGTAGATCTCCCCCCTGTGATTCTGCAGGTGGTACATCATCTTCTTGTGAGTCAGACAGAGCGTCAGGATGTGCCACATCTGGATCAGTGGACATAGCGGGGGTATGCAACGAGGAGGAAAGATATTGGAAATCCTGAGCTGTGGGTTGGACTGGTCCCCATTCCTTCAAGCGGGAGTCATGAAGGAACTGTCTCCAGTTCCGCACAATGCCAGGAAAAACATTTTCGTGAAAGGAGACATGGAAGTGTTCCGATATTCTCTGGGTTTTCAAGTCGTAGACAACTGGAAGAGTGTTTCCTTTATACCCTAAGAATATGCCTGGCGCCCCTTTGTCAGGATGTTTAAGTGTTCGCTTTTCCTTTGGGATACGGTGGATAACCAAACAGCCAAAGGTGCGGATGTGATCAACATTTGGCTTTTCACCGTACCAAGCTTCGTAAGGTGTTTTCTTAGTGTAAGAGTGGTAAACCCTGTTCTTGATGTATGCTGCGTAGCGGACTGCATACACAAAGAAAGAGTGGGGCAATCGTGACTCTAAGAGCATGCAGTGTGCCATGTCTTTGAGAGTGTTGACCTGACGTTCTACCAGCCCATTGAATTCCTTGGTGAATGCAGGACTAGGTTCTAAAACAATAGGAGGATGCCGAGTATTGGCCCAAGTTTTGAATTCTCCATCTTTGAAGATTTCCCCCCTGTCACAGCGCACAGATGTGATATGTTTGCCATGTTGTTGTTCAAACCTTTCGATCAGTAGACCGGAATCTTGTGGGCGCGTCAGACAAAGAGTTGAGGAACTCAATGTCAAGCCAACGGGTTGACTCTTCCACAACCAGTTGCCAATGTTTTTCACCATGGTGTCCACGTGCGGGCAGTGGGACAGCATCAGTGTGTAAACGACCAAGCAGTGTGGTGTTTGGTCTGGAAGTGGAGTGGATAGGCGAAGCTTTCAATTTCCCAACATCACATGTCACGCAGGGAATGTCATGAATGAGGAAAAATGAATGACCAACTTTATTCAGATTTGACCAAGTACGCTTCAAAGAAGATAAAGACAGGTGACCAAATTTCTTGTGAAGAGCTCGGACTGCTTCAATGTTCTGAGGGTTTGGTAAAGGGTCTGGGTCAGTTTGACTTAAAGTTGGGGTTGCAGTTTGCAAAGGAGCAGTTTGCTGTTGCGACTCACCTGGGGTGTCCCCCGAAGGAGTCAGCGCGTCCCTTCCAAGTTCTGCCCTGTCGAGACCAGTATGTCCCGTCAGAAGAGAAGGGTCCACAACATAAACATTCCCTGTGTCCCTGTGAGCAATGGTAAAGTCTGAACCATGTACCCAAGGATGTAATAGGCTGTGTCTGCTGTGAAAGTCACGTTGTGACCTGTCTGCCGCACGGATTTTGCTGAACTGAGAGTAGAGTGTCTGAGAACTCTGGCACATAGAGCGAGTTCCTCATGATGAGAGCTCTTCCGTTAACGAACAGGGTGAAGTCGCCTCACTCCATGAGGCCAGCCACGTTTTCACACGTGACAGAGCCACAAAGTGAGGCCCAGTTGATGAAATCCCACCCAGGACTGGAGGGACTTGGTGTGTGTGGGGATGAAGAGAGAGAGAGAGAGAGAGAGAGAGAGCAGTGATGATGGAAAAGGGAGAGGAGTGAGAGGATGTAGAGAGGAGAGAGGAGTGAGTGGGCAGAGATGGAAGAGAGAGCAAATGGAGGAAGAGAGAGTGGCTTGTTTTTCACTGGATTCTGTCAAAGCAGCAAGGAGGGGGTTGGATTCCTTGTTTGATCTCTGTGAGAGGTTGCTGCTTTTATACTCCTGCAGGTTGGAGCCATCAGAAAACAGAGGGAGCAGTGGGCTGCACAGAGCAGGCCACAGAATGAGATAAAACAGGCTGAGCACCAACCCCCAGCCTGGGCTAAGTACCCATTCAGGGCTGAGTACCACCCAGGGCTGGGCATCACTCAGGGCTGAGTACCAGCCAGGGCTAAGTACCAGCCTGGGCTGAGCACCACCCAGGGCTGAGTACCAGCCTGGGCTGTGCTACCACCCATGGGCTAAGTACCAGCCAGAGCTAGGAGTACCCACCTTGGGGCTGAGCACTTTGTCTGGGCTGAGTACCACCAGGAACCAATTTACAGCTTGTTTGAGAAACAGTTGCTTGTAAATTGGTTTTGGTTGGTTCCAAATCAGGAAGCTTGTTTGGGAAACAAGCCGCTTTTTTCCTTGTTTTTAATAAATCCAATGATTGGTGCAATCTCTGGTGAGCTCAGTTTTTATCTCACTTTTAGAAATGCAGTGATTGGTGCAATCCCTGATTCCTAAATGCCTGTTGCATTGCTCAGATTGCACAGCCACAGCAGGAAAGCTGGAATTCCAGATCAGGAAGCGGAATTCCGGTGCTAGGAGAGAGGAATTCCAGATCAGGAAGCGGAATTCCGATGCAGAGTGCGGAATTTCCGTGATGCAGAGAGGCGGAATTCCGATGCAGAGAGCGGAATTCCGGAGCATTGGGCAGTGGTACACTGCTTCTGCATGCTTGCTGTGCTGTGTTACATGTGCAGAGTGCGTAGTTTGAGCGTTTTTGTGCATGTTCTAATGCATTGTTCCTACCGGGTAGGATGAACACAGCTATGAACAACAGCCGCCTTTTGCCTAGCTCTTTTTTCATTGAGAACAGATTAGCCCTTCCGAGCGCCCCATTCAAGTATTGAATCTACTGAGCCCTTCAAACACCCCATCCAATGTGATTGGATGGAGTTCTCAAGGGGTCATCAGTAACGGGCGTAGTGTACCGTGGGTCGAATCTCAAACACCGCAAGTTTGTGAAGTGCTCTCACAAGGCGACATTGTCCTGGAAGCCCCGAGTCAAGGACGACCTGGTGTGGGTTGCTGCCAGCAAGTCTTGCCATCAGCGCAGTCTCGTAGATGCGGCGGTAGGTGACGTTGCGGTAGAGGAACGCCAGATTCGTACATCACTTTGTAGCCGACGTTGGAGACATGTTGTCAGTGCTCCAGTCTGGATCCATTCTGGCCGGTCAGAAGTGTAACTGTGAGTTCCACTTCAAATTCCTTCCTCCACCTCAAACGGCCTGGCATGTTCCGCACTTTTCAAACTCCCGTGCCGCAAGTGCCTTTCTACTGAAAGGAAGTCGTCCAGAGCTGAAGTGTCTGCACTGCAGGCGCGCAGCACCCTCAGTACTGAACTCCAACATTTCGACGTCTTCTGCTTCAGGAGGTGGTGGTGGAGTATCCATCCTGTAGCATTTGTGGGGAGGAGAGTCCTCAGAGGCTGCGCAAGAGGCTTGGTGGTGTTCTTTAGCGGCCACCTCACGTGCAATCTTGGCATCTCAGTAGCTTTCTTGGAATCAGCTGGCGTGGCCTTGGCTTCTTTGGCGTGTGCAGGCTGCTTGCCCTTGGCCTCTTGCAGGGCGAGCTGGCTCTGGCTTCCCGTGAGAGAACTTGAGGCATTCCTCGCGAGAGTGAGAGACCCAGATTCCATGAAGGTCAAAGTAGGCTTGCCGTTGAGTGCCTCACCGATCTTGCGCTTTTTGGTTGCCACTGAGGTCTTGCTGAAGCAGCTGTTTCCATCTCAGAAGTGCCATGGTGAGCAGAGTGTCTGCTATTCTTCTCTTTGCTTGCTGGTACAGCGTGTGGCAGTTTGTCAACTCCTTGACGAGATCGCTGGTGTTGGCGTAGCCTGACAAGCCCCTTGAGAAGATTTTGACGAACGCCAGAGAAGATTTCATGTCCAGGCAGCGTTTCCCTTGCTTTGTGGAGATGGCAGAACGCAGGATGTTTGTCACAACCCCTGCAAGTGGTGGCAGTACATTTGAAATGCTTTGGCCAATCCGTGACCAGTGTGGTCAGAGTGGTGTACCACTCCTGGACGCCGGACCAGAGTCTCTGGGTTTTGCCAAACGACTGTAAGTCGCAAGCCGCTTGTCCTGCTGTGAACCAGTGTGGTCCTGCAGGGCGTACTTGTCATTGACCACTTGTACCGATCAGCGCAGTGGTTGATGTTTGCTGCAGTCAGGATCCGCACATCCATGATGCGCGAGCAGGAGTCCGAGGGTAGCAACCGCCTTGTCGTGTTGGCCTCCAGATCCCTGTAATGGTCTTGTGTTCTTCTTTGGCTTATACCTGTGGTACTTGTCAAGGGCCACTTGGTGAAGACTGTAACACACCTCTCACTTGTGACGCAAAACAAGAAGCCATAGAGCCTTCCGCCGTGCAGAGGATCAGGTGGTGTGAGAACCAAATCGGGAGAAGCAGCGCCGATGCCGACCTGGTGCAGTGCTCGTTGAACGACCGAAGTATCAGGCTTGAGGAAAGCTGGCAACAAGATTGTATGCCATGACCGGCTTGATGACTTCGTCGCACATGCAGTTTCCCAAGCCTGGTAGCCGTAAGAAGAGAAGCGGACAGCCTTGGGGGGTCGAAGAAAGACATGCTAGGTAGCGGCTTGGTGGACCAGTGGACTTGTTTAGAGCTGTAGCCCTTTCTTGTAGAGAGCCAAGAGCCCTTTGTTGCCTTAAAGTAGCTGGTAAGCCGGTGCTCACAGACCGGTTGGTCTTGTTTGAGAGTCAGAAACCCTTTTCTTTGTAAGAGGCAGCAGGGCCCGGTTCGAGCGTACCAAGTGGTTGGCCGACGGCTTGTAGATAGCTTTGTGATGAAATCCCCACCCAGGGACTGGAGGGACTTGGTGTGTGTGGGGGATGAAGAGAGAGAGAGAGAGAGAGAGAGCAGTGATGATGGAAAAGGAGAGGAGTGAGAGGATAGCAGAGAGGAGAGAGGGAGTGAGTGGGCAGAGATGGGACGAGAGAGCACATGGAGGAAGAGGCGATTGGCTTGTTTTTGCACTGGATTCTGTCAAAGCAGCAATGGAGGGGGTTGGATTCATTGTTTTGATCTCGTGTGAGAGGTGCTGCTTTTATACTCCTGCAGGTTGGAGCCATCAGAAAACAGAGAGAGCAAGTGGCCTGCACAGAGCAGGCCCACCAGAAATGAGATAAAACAGGCTGAGCACCCAATCCCCAGCCTGGGCTAAAGTACCCACATTCAGGGCTGAGTACCACCAGTGCTGGGCATCACTCAGGGCTGAGCACCAGCCAGGGCTGAGTACCAGCCTGGGCTGAGCACCACCCAGGGCTGAGTACTAGACTGGGCTGTGCACCACCCAGGGCTAAGTACCAGCCAGGGCTGAGTACCACCTTGGGCTGAGCACTTTGTCTGGGCTGAGTACCACCAGGAACCAATTTACAGCTTGTTTGAGAAACAGTTTGCGTGTAAATTGGTTTGGTTGTTTCCAAATCAGGAAGCTTGTTTGGGAAACCAAGCCGCTTTTTTCCTTGTTTTTAGAAATCCAATGATTGGTGCAATCTCTGGTGAGCTCAGTTTTTATCTCACTTTTAGAAATGCAGTGATTGGTGCAATCCCTGATTCCTAATGCCTGTTGCATTGCTCAGATTGCACAGCACAGCAGGAAAGCTGGAATTCCAGATCAGGAAGCGGAATTCCGATGCAGAGTGCGGAATTCCGATGCAGAGAGCGGAATTCCGATGCAGAGAGCGGAATTCCGGAGCATTGGGCAGTGGTACACTGCTTCTGCATGCTTGCTGTGCTGTGTTACATGTGCAGAGTGCGTAGTTTGAGCGTTTTTGTGCATGTTCTAATTGCATTGTTCCTACCGGTAGGATGAACAAAGCTAGAACAACAGCCGCCTTTGCCTATCTCTTTTTATTGAGAACAGATTAGCCCTTCCGAGCGCCCATTCAAGTATTGAATCTACTGAGCCCTTCAAACACCCCATCCAATGTGATTGGATGGAGTTCTCAAAGGGATCATCAGTAACGGGCGTAGTGTACCCCCGTGGGTCGAATCTCAACAAAGGAACTGTCTCCAGTTCCGCACAATGCCAGGAAAAACATTTTCGTGAAAGGAGACATGGAAGTGTTCCGATATTCTCTGAGTTTTCAAGTCGTAGACTACTGGAAGAGTGTTTCCTTTATACCCTAAGAATATGCCTGGCGCCCCTTTGTCAGGATGTTTAAGTGTTCGCTTTTCCTTTGGGATACGGTGGATAACCAAACAGCCAAAGGTGCGGATGTGATCAACATTGGCTTTTCACCGTACCAAGCTTCATAAGGTGTTTTCTTAGTGTAAGAGTGGTAAACCCTGTTCTTGATGTATGCTGCGTAGCGGACTGCATACACAAAGAAAGAGTGGGGCAATCGTGACTCTAAGAGCATGCAGTGTGCCATGTCTTTGAGAGTGTTGACCTGACGTTCTACCAGCCCATTGAATTCCTTGGTGAATGCAGGACTAGGTTCTAAAACAATAGGAGGATGCCGAGTATTGGCCCAAGTTTTGAATTCTCCATCTTTGAAGATTTCCCCCCCTGTCACAGCGCACAGATGTGATATGTTTGCCATGTTGTTGTTCAAACCTTTCGATCGTAGACCGGAATCTTGTGGGCGCGTCGGACAAAGAGTTGAGGAACTCAATGTCAAGCCAACGGGTTGACTCTTCCACAACCAGTTGCCAATGTTTTTCACCATGGTGTCCACGTGCGGGCAGTGGGACAGCATCAGTGTGTAAACGACCAAGCAGTGTGGTGTTTGGTCTGGAAGTGGAGTGGATAGGCGAAGCTTTCAATTTCCCAACATCACATGTCACGCAGGGAATGTCATGAATGAGGAAAAATGAATGACCAACTTTATTCAGATTTGACCAAGTACGCTTCAAAGAAGATAAGACAGGTGACCAAATTTCTTGTGAAGAGCTCGGACTGCTTCAATGTTCTGAGGGTTTGGTAAAGGGTCTGGGTCAGTTTGACTTAAAGTTGGTGTTGCAGTTTGCAAAGGAGCAGTTTGCTGTTGCGACTCACCTGGGGCGTCCCCCGAAGGAGTCGGCGCGTCCCTTCCAAGTTCTGCCCTGTCGAGACCAGTATGTCCCGTCAGAAGAGAAGGGTCCACAACATAAACATTTCCTGTGTCCCTGTGAGCGATGGTAAAGTCTGAACCATGTACCCGAGGGTGCAATAGGGCTGTGTCTGCTGTGAAAGTCACGTTGTGACCTGTCTGCCGCACGATTTGCTGAACTGAGAGTAGAGTGTCTGAGAACTCTGGCACATAGAGCGAGTTCCTCATGATGAGAGCTCTTCCGTTAACGAACAGGGTGAAGTCGCCCACTCCAGTGGCAGTTGTAAAGCCGTCAGCTGTTTTGATCTGCTGGGAGGTGGGCCGCAAGTTTGTGAAGTGCTCTTCACAAGGCGACATTGTCCTGGAAGCCCCAGAGTCAAGGATGACCTGGTGTGGGTTGCCGCCAGCAAGTCTTGCCATCAGTGCAGTCTCATAGATGCGGCGGTAGGTGACGTTGCGGTAGAGGAAACGTCCAGATTCGTACATCACTTTGTAGCCGACGTTTGAGACAATGTTGTCAGTGATCCAGTCTGGATCCATTCTGCCGTCAAGAAGTGTAACTGTGAGTTCCACTTCAAATTCCTCCTCCACCTCAACGGCCTGGCATGTTCCAATTTCAAACTCCCGTGCCGCAAGTGCCCTTTCTACTGAAAGGAAGTCGTCTAGAGCTGATGTGTCTGCAAGGCGCGCAGCACCCTCAGTACTGAACTCCAACATTTCGACGTCTTCTGCTTCAGTAGGCAGTGGTGGAGTATCCATCCTGTAGCATTTGTGGGGAGGAGAATCCTCAGAGGCTGCGCAAGAGGCTTGGTGGTGTTCTTTAGCGGCCACCTCACGTGCAATCTTGGCAGTCTCAGTAGCTTTCTTGGAATCAGCTGGCGTGGCCTTGGCTTCTTTGGCGTGTGCAGGCTGCTTGCCCTTGGCCTTCTTTGCAGGGCGAGCTGGCTCTGACTTCCCGTGAGGGAACTTGAGGCATTCCTCGCGAGAGTGTGAGACCCAGATTCCATGAAGGTCACAAGTAGGCTTGCCGTTGAGTGCCTCACCGATCTTGCGCTTCTTGGTTGCCACTGAGGTCTTTGCTGAAGCAGCTGTTTCCATCTCAGAAGTGCCATGGTGAGCAGAGTGTCTGCTGTTCTTCTCTTTGCTTTGCTGGTACAGCGTGTGGCAGTTTGTCAACTCCTTGACGAGATCGCTGGTGTTGGCGTAGCCTGACAGCCCCTTGAGAAGATTTTGACGAACGCCAGAGAAGATTTCATGTCCAGGCAGCGTTTCCCTTGCTTTGTGGATGATGGCAGAACGCAGGATGTTTGTCACACCCCTGCAAGTGGTGGCAGTACATTTGAAATGCTTTGGCCAATCCGTGACCAGTGTGGTCAGAGTGGTGTACCACTCCTGGACTGCCGGACCAGAGTCTCTGGGTTTTGCCAAACGACTGTAAGTCGCAAGCCACTTGTCCTGCTGTGAACCAGTGTGGTCCTGCAGGGCGTACTTGTCATTGAGCCACTTGTACCGATCAGCGCAGTTGGTGATGTTTGCTGCATTCATGGAGCGCACATCCTCGATGCGCGAGCAGGAGTCGAGGGTAGCAACCGCCTTGTCGTGTTGGGCCTCAAGCTCCCTGTAGGTCTTGTGTTCTTGGCGTATACCAGTGTGGTACTTGTCAAGGGCAGCGTGGTGCAGACGGTACATCTCACTGTACGCAGCCTTGGCCTCCGCCGTTGCAGAGGATTCAGGGGGAGAACCAATACTGGGAGGAGCAGCGCCGATGCCGACCTTGGTGCAGTGCTCGTTGAACGTACCGAAGTAATCAGGCTTGAGGAAGCTGGCAACAAGATTGTATGCCATGACCGGCTTGATGACTTCTTCCACATGCAGTTCCCAAGCCTGGTAGCCGTAAGAAGAGAAGCGGACAGCCTTGGGGGTCGAAGAAGACATGCTAGGTAGCGGCTTGGTGGACCAGTGGACTTGTTTAGAGCGGTAGCCCTTTTCTTGTAGAGAGCCAAGAGCCCTTTGTTGCCTTAAAGTAGCTGGTGAGCCGGTGCTCACAGACAGGTTGGTCTTGTTTAGAGTCAGAAACCCTTTTCTTGTAAGCGCAGCAGGGCCCTGTTCGAGCGTACGAGTGTGGCCGACGGCTTGTAGGTAGCTTTGTGATGAAATCCCACCCAGGACTGGAGGGACTTGGTGTGTGTGGGGATGAAGAGAGAGAGAGAGAGAGAGAGAGCAGTGATGATGGAAAAGGGAGAGGAGTGAGAGGATGTAGAGAGGAGAGAGGAGTGAGTGGGCAGAGATGGAAGAGAGAGCAAATGGAGGAAGAGAGAGTGGCTTGTTTTGCACTGGATTCTGTCAAAGCAGCAAGGAGGGGGTTGGATTCCTTTTTTGATCTCTGTGAGAGGTTGCTGCTTTTATACTCCTGCAGGTTGGAGCCATCAGAAAACAGAGGGAGCAGTGGGCTGCACAGAGCAGGCCACAGAAATGAGATAAAACAGGCTGAGCACCAACCCCCAGCCTGGGCTAAGTACCCATTCAGGGCTGAGTACCACCCAGTGCTGGGCATCACTCAAGGCTGAATACCAGCCAGGGCTGAGTACCAGCCTGGGCTGTGCACCACCCTGGGCTAAGTACCAGCCAGGGCTGAGTACCACCTTGGGCTGAGCACTTTGTCTGGGCTGAGTACCACCAGGAACCAATTTACAGCTTGTTTGAGAAACAGTTGCTTGTAAATTGGTTTGGTTGTTTCCAAATCAGGAAGCTTGTTTGGGAAACAAGCCGCTTTTTTCCTTGTTTTTAGAAATCCAATGATTGGTGCAATCTCTGGTGAGCTCAGTTTTTATCTCACTTTTAGAAATGCAGTGATTGGTGCAATCCCTGATTCCTAAATGCCTGTTGCATTGCTCAGATTGCACAGCACAGCAGGAAAGCTGGAATTCCAGATCAGGAAGCGGAATTCCGGTGTAGAGAGAGGAATTCCAGATCAGGAAGCCGAATTCCGATGCAGAGTGCGGAATTCCGGTGCAGAGAGCGGAATTCCGATGCAGAGAGCGGAATTCCGGAGCATTGGGCAGTGGTACACTGCTTCTGCATGCTTGCTGTGCTGTGTTACATGTGCAGAGTGCGTAGTTTGAGCGTTTTTGTGCATGTTCTAATTGCATTGTTCCTACCGGTAGGATGAACAAAGCTAGAACAACAGCCGCCTTTGCCTATCTCTTTTTATTGAGAACAGATTAGCCCTTCCGAGCGCCCCATTCAAGTATTGAATCTACTGAGCCCTTCAAACACCCCATCCAATGTGATTGGATGGAGTTCTCAAAGGGATCATCAGTAACGGGCGTAGTGTACCCCGTGGGTCGAATCTCAACAGCCACCTGGTGGCCAGTCATACCTGTTTATTGCTTTTCCTTAACCAGTGTACGGTTTCCTTACGTTGCCTATGGCGTAAGGTTTTCCTCTGTGCTGGCCCTTTTGCTCCTGCCCACAGCTTAGGGGGGAGTGTTAGATTTTGGGATTTTGCAGTAAGCAGTGTGCAGGAGCAACACCTCACACTGTGGTGCATGGGAGCACCAACTGTGATGAGGATTTGGTGCATTTTTTGTCACCTGGTCTTTGTCACAATTTTGTATAAAGCCAAACAGCATACATTGTACAACAGTCTCCCATCTCAGCTTCACCATCACAAGAGAGTAGTCCACCAGAGTAGTTCACCACCATCCACAACCAGCAGCAGTCATTTCTTTCAGTTGTGTACACCACAGCAGCCCAATCCATCAATCAGCCAACATAGCGAATTCTTTCAGAACCAAGGAGAGGTCATGACTGTCCTGACACCATTTCAGATGAGAAGGCCAATAAACCTGGAAAGCTCCTCTTTTGTGAATCGTGCTTCACCACCAGATCCAGAATCTGCTGAAAGAATTCGCTATGTTGGCTGATTGATGGATTGGGCTGCTGCGGTGATGGGTGGAGTACACTACTGAAGGTGGTGGTGGTGGGAGGTTGATCTTGGCTTCTGTCAGTCTTGTGTTTGTCTTTATACAAAACTGTTACAAGGACCATCACTTGCAAAATGCTGCAAGTCATCCTTGCAGAGCAGTATCAGGTCAAAGCTTCTGCACACTGCTTACACCAAAAGACGCAAAATTAACATCTGCTCCTTCATCAAGTTCACTATCAGATTCTCCAGATGGCTGAGCATTGCCCAAATTTGCCAACTCCGCCTCCTTTTGCTTCGGTTTTCTCATTCTTTTGGCGATGTAGTTCATGTTTGTATGAAACATGATCGGTTTTCTGCACTTCATCATTCCAAACAAGATCAAACACATCCTTTGGGTGAACAGTTTGGCTTGCTTTGCTGGGATACAAGCAGCTTTTGACAGTTCTCCAGTTTCATTCTTATGCTGAAATGGATGAATTTGCGAGCTTTTGTCACTGACTCAACCTACTCAGCTGGACTGGTTGTGCTTTGCTCACCCTGTGCAAGGAGTTCTGCAATTTATCACTCAAACTGATCTGCATTGACAATCACAGTTCCCTCAACCATCTCAACAGAATGAGATCCACCAACATTCTCATCAGACGAAGGAGCAGGATCAGGAGGAAGATTGCCGGAGGAGACAACTTCAACTGCAGAAATTGCTGAATCAATCAGTGCTGCTGAAGAAGTCCTGACACTTTCAGAGTCCATCATCCCACCAGCAGCACATCCTCACAGAGTGTCCATCACTTGTCCAGGCCTCAGATTCCTAGTTTCACCGCTTGAAGCAGATCCAGAAGTAGGCAAGTTTACATAAAGATCAGGTTGTGCAGAAGCCCCCTGCTGCCACTCCCTTGTCCAGCACTGAGGCATTGTGCATTTTCTCTACCACCTGTGAAACTCTGACCAGGTTGCCGCCCATCAGACTCACTTATCTGATGAATGCTTATGTTAGAAATATCTGTTTGTGCTTGACGTGGCATGGGACGTCACTTTGAGCAGAAGTGTGAGTACCTAGTTTGTATCAGTTGTCATTCTTAAAATGAAGAAAAAATCACCAGCCTGTGCTTTCAGGCTATCAAGGAAAGATCAGCCAGCGATTCCTTTGTGTGACCAGAGTTGATTAACCACATCTCCCAGTATGCCTTTGTGTTTCTCCCAGGTTTCTTTGGCACTGGGTGTGCTTTCGTCAGCCATCTGTGCTATAATATTTTTCAAGTTCTTTTTGAGTACTGGTTTGCTGGAAGCTGATCAGTGAACATTTTCAAACAAAAGAAGTGTCATTTGATGCGTGGAAGCTGGATACACCTACATGCAAAATATCGCAGCCTAAAGAGCTTGTATGTCACAGGATCTCAGCATGTGCAGTGTCAAGTTGGTGGAGGGTGGTGGCACTGTCATGAACAGATTGTCCTGCCACTGGTGAAACTTGCGTCTCACACAGCAAGGCCTCGCAAGGCACCCTCCTCACAGGTGAGGGGGGTTGCTCTTGTTCTGTCTTTGGTCAGCTGTCTGTTCAGTCCAAGTGGAGTAGGCAGCCCTTGCTCAAAAGGGTTAAACTGCCCACCATGGGACACGCAAGCCCCCCCTTGCACTGATTCTGCGAGTGACAAAGCTACTCCCACCAATGGCTGTTCAGCAGCAAGTAGAATGTCGGCCCTCAATGGCAATCAGTCCCACTTACACGTGAAGAAAAAGGGAGGGTACGACAGGGACAAATAAGGAAGGAGGGTAAATGAAAATGCAGAGTGAAAGGTCAGATCCCAATATAGAGAGAGGCTGTTGGGCAAGGGATATGCTACTCCACCCCTAGTTGGACAGCACAAAACCACAGAAATGAGCCAAGGGACGCTGACTAACACAGCCAAATGCCCCGAACCTGAATAACCGCCACAGTAAATGTCAGGCAAGAGGAAGAAGATATTCCAAATGCCAGAAAATATCTTCAAAGAAGAAAGAAAACTAGAAAGTTAAAAACCTCTCAAAATAATTAAGGATAAAGGAGAGAAAGAGAGAGAGAGAGAGAGAGAGAGAGAGAGAGAGAGAGAGAGAGAGAGAGAGAGAGAGGAGAGAGAGAGAGAGAGAAAGAAGCGGCGCTGTACGAGCGGCTCTGAAGGCCGCGAGTGTAGCATGTCAAAATTGTCCAAAACCGACTGGAGATCCAATTTTCGCGTAGGCGTCAAAGCCGAAACCGCGGCCGAAGGCCGCGGTTGCATCGAAAGAGGCGAGGTTGAGGGCGGCAGCGAAGCCGCCGCAATCTCAAAGTCGAGATTGCAGTCGAAAATCGCGGCCGAAATGTGAGGTTGAAATCGCGGCAGTTGGCTGCGACAGTGATAAAAATACGGTGTCGTTGACGAGAATGGAGGCGGCGGCGAAGCTGCCGCAATCCCAGTGTCGTTGGGGATGACGTCGAAATCGCAGCTGAAGGCCGCGATTGCGGCGGAAACGGTGAAGCTAAAGGCGGCGGCAAAGCTGCCGCAATATCAAAATCGAGATTGCGGCCTTTGGCCGCGATTGCGGCAAGCAAGAAGTTGAGATCGCGACCGAAGGTCGCGATCGCGGCAGAAATAGCGAGACGGATGTTGAGATCGCGGCCTCCGACTGCGACATACCATGGCCGGTCACATAGCTACCATTTTGCATCATAAACGGATGTGGACATGGTATCACAGGCTGTTTTACTTTGCATTGGACGCCTGTCTGGTCAATGCACGTGCTGTTTACCAAAAGGTGCAAAAATCTGCTGGGTTGTCAGATGACGTTTCAATAACAGACTTTTGCCTTGAGCTTGCAATGCAACTGTTTGGAAGGGTCAGACTGCTGTAAATGGTCAAGCAGCAGATGCAGGGGGCATTGGTGCACTTGCCCCACGCACCACCACGGTTGGCAACATTGCCCTTTTCTATCACATTCCAGCTTACTACACCTGTACACCCAGTGGGAACATACACAGCACGAGTTAGATGCCACAACTGCCCTGCCAATCCAGGAACAAGGACGACAAATGTCTGTGCTCAATGCAAAATTGGCTTTTGTCTTGGAAAATGTTTTAGTGATCATGTATTTGGCAATGGAACTTTTGATCATGTGAAAAAGAAGGCTCTTGACAGTGCTGAGGCAAAAACTGAAAAGCAAAGAAAGCATTGAGCAACTACTTGATGAAATTTCATTCCACTGCAGATCCAGTCTATGTCCCTTTGTTTTTTAATTGACGTGTCAGGGCCGAACGTGTTGAATGAAACCAGTGATCAGAAAAGTGTGTTCTGAACAAGTGTTCTACGCCCGAAGCAATCAAACCAATCAAAGGCAGGAGACATTTGTTTCCACGCCACACAAAGCTAAAAACAAAGCCAAGGAATGAAGAAAACAGGAACAGGATTTGTCTATGCAGTTGGTCCAGTGATATTGTACTTGAGGACGTTTTGGCTGACAGTGGCGTCCACTCCGTTCGCCTCCTGTCGCCGAATGCTCTTGTAATCACTGTTGGCTTCACCACACGATACAAGGATTAGGCCACTCTCCTTAATAGTCCGAATTAAGGCTGGCATCTGGATCTGTTGGCAGAGGTTTAGAGTACAAATATTGAGGCGAAGCCAGAGTGTTGGTTGTAGAGACTGACACATACCAGTGGCTTTGCTTCGCAAATAACTCCCAGGAACTTGTTTCTTCCGTGCGAACCTCACTGCCTGCTTGATGGAAGTACACCTGCGGTCTGTTTCCCGAGAAGTCGGAATCCAATGAGCAGCTGACATACCAACCACACTGCCGAGGCCGTCACCAAACCCGCAGCGTGTGGCAAAGAACACACCGTAGTTGGGTTGCTTCCAGGTGATGGCTGTGCAAACAGCAGGATTGAAAGATGAGAAAATAACTGGCCGCGAGGTGGCAGTGGTGTGGTCGTACACAGATGTGAGTACTCGGTCAACGAATTTGTTTACAGAGGGAACATCACAAATGTGCAGGCGCTCCCGCTGCCAGGGCGTGGGATATTGGAGATCGAGGCTGACACCAATACGCGGTGGAAGATTCTGTTAACCGACCAAAGACAATGTTACTAAACCCCATTAACACACCAATTATTCTCTCACAAACCTCCAGCAATTCATCCAGGGTGAAAAATGCATCAGCGATCACCCTGGGCAGTTCCGCACGGCTGGCCCGTAAGCCACCTTCCCCTGCCCTGAGGACAGGCTCAGATGACCAGAATCCATCAGCACGACCATCAAATCCACTCATCAGACCATATTCCTGGCTACGACGCTGATGCTGGCTGTTTCCTGTTTTTTGAGACCGGTCAAACAGTTTACGAGCTTGTGTATGGGTAAGGGAAGTTATAGGAAAAGCCATGGGAGACTCTGCTGATGGAGCTGCCAGTTTCATCCTCTTCATCAAGGTCGAAGAGGTCCAGATACCAAGAGTCATAGATAACTGGAACTCCATCCCTCGTCATCTGGACAGAAAGGTGGATGTATTCTTCCGCCATTGAGGTAGCAGTGATAAGCGACTGAATGCTGTTGTCGCCGTGGCCCTTTTTATCACTAACAACCTGAACAATGCAAAAAGTTTTAGGTTTTGTGCCACAATGCGCCAATGCGTGATCTTCATACCTTTGTGGACTTCCAATAAGTCTCGATTTTACCACCAATCTTCACCCCAGGATGATTTAAGGCTGACACAATTGAGAACCCAAAACTGAGCTCACCAACAACCTTTAGGTGACTGTCAAGAAAGGAGCCACAACTCTTTCTTCATCCCCACTCCCAGCGCCACCTTTTCCAATAGTGAATTGTGAGCTGAGCACTGCTGCGCGGCCAAGGATTTTGGTGCCAAAGGTCGGATAAATTTCAAAGTAGAGGGAAAACTCCGCCAGGTTGTCCACAAAGAACGTGTATGACTCCGAATCATCTGTTAGAGGAAGAATGACATTATAGGGGATAGAATCAGGCTTGCTGCTGATAACCAGGCGGTAGGATGAGAGCTTTTGAGAGCCAAAGAGCTGAAGGAGGATTAGAAAATCTTTGAAGAGGGCGTACCACCATACCTTGACTGGAGAGGAATTGAGAGAGTCAGCAAACCCATTCAGGTTGACCTCAACATAGTATTGCTTGTCGAGGTAGTTGTGCCCACTGTTTAAGGTTGTAAGAATCACTAATTGTTCACAAGAGACCAGAGAACTCAACTAAATGCGGAATGGGATCATTGGGGGTGGTAATGACAATGATGGGATCTCATCTAAGCTCATCTCAAATTCAAAACCGCCTGCAGCTGGTGTCACATACGGTGTTCTCTGAGAACAATGCACTTGGCGCCATGGCTGCAGGGGAATGTCCATGGGAAGTGCGTCTGCAGTCCCACGATCAGCTAACATGATTGGTCCATCACTGCCGAGGCTACTGACACTAAGATCCGAGCTGTCCACTGCCATTGCAGTGGCACCACTGCTGGTTATTATAGGAATGCCAACCACTGCAGACAAGGAACCAAGCGATGACGACAAGGCCGGGGAAGCTGAAGTGACAGTCGCAGCAGCAGTGGGAGATAACGCAGAACCTGGTGACTTCATCACTGGCTGTGAAATTTCCAACAGCTTAGCCACATCGACATGACCGTGGTAGAGCGCATAGGTCCAAGGCAACCAGCCATCCTCATCTGTGACATCAACGCGGCAGTGGGCATCAAGAAGTACTTTAAACAGGAGATATGACCTTCAGACGCTGCGAAAAATATTGGGGTCCATCCACTGTAGCTGTCTGTCTCATTAACATCTGCACCACTGCGAATGAGTAGGGCGCACAACTCTGCATGGCCTTCACGTGCCGTTAGATGAAGGGAGGGAAGATTGTTACCCTCTGTGATTTGCTGAGGGTGAGCAGACGAGGCTGGCGTGGTGGCATTGTGCAACGATGCGCCTTTTTCCAAAAGCAAGGTAGCGATGGCAAGGTGCCCGTATTGGCAAGCAAGAGAGAGGGGGTTCAGTGTCGTTGCTGCAGGCGGATCTAAGGCAACACCGTGCTGGAGAAGCAGCTGGACACACTTAGTGTGTCCGCCAATGATTGCATATGTCAAAGGTGTATTGTCGTCCACATCGACAGCTGAAGCAGCAGCTGCACTCGAGTACTGGGACAACAGGAATAAGAGACAGTCACTGTGGCCATACATAGCAGCGTAATGGATCCCGTAGCGATCATAAATGTCAACAGCGTCAATATTAGCCTTCCCACGTGAGATAGCAAGGGTCAGAACATCAAGCCTGCCATGAATAGCAGCTTCATGTATACAGGTACGGTTACTGATGTCGTCCATGAAGTCACAATTAATAGTTACATCTTCAGAATCAAAAAGAGCTGAAAGCATGTCAATTGGTCCTTCATCACATGCCCGAAGAAAAACGCGAGAAAGGAGCTCTGGATCCTCTTCGCGGAGCGAGCTGGCACTTGTTCCAGATTTGTGCGTAAACTTTTTCAAGCTATCCTTCAGGTAGTCAACACGGCTCTCAGTGATTGCAGAGAGAAAATCATTCTCTGCTTCCATCAACGGATCCCAACTCCGCTGTTGTGGTTGGAGTGGTTCGACCGTGATTTTTATTGGTATTGAATCTGTTCGTGACTGTGCGGCGTCCAGGAGTGCGTCGAGTTCGGCAATATTCATAGTTACAACATCTGTGAGCTCCGTCAACACGTCCCGGTTAAAGCATGGCTGGATCACCACTTGGCGCGACAAGTAAAACTCCTTAGTCGTTGACTTGGCCCGTTTGTCCCACTTCTTCAGAATTTTTGTGAAGCCTGTCGCATTAATCTCAACATAGCTTTGCAACTTCGCAAGATCGCGTTGGAACTGAAGGAATGCTTCCCTCAGTGATTCAAGGTTGGAGCTGGTTTTTATGGCAACACTTCTGCTCTGAAGAATACGCTTTTTGTCGAGGAGTGATCGCTGACGAACCTTGAACTCTTGCTCTTTTTGTAGGTAAAATGAGTTGACCTGGGAACAAAAAATGGAAAAACAAGTCAATTTGCAATTTGCTTCGAGGAACGCAGCCAGCTGTTCAACGTAGACCATGTAGCAATCAAGATGGCACACAATCAAGTGTACCATGGAACAGTGAGGTCAATCAGAAGCACCAACCTTCTCAAGTTCTCGTTCTAGTTTGAAAAAGAATGCTGTCTTGAGTGCCTGAAACTGCCTGGTGGTGTCTGCATGGTTGCTGTTTGTCGAACTACTGACAATCGAGATAGTTGTCTGGGAATGAGAGTGCGAAGATGGAGTAAGAGCCTCAACGGAATTTATGATCTTCTTGAGAGCCTTGTAGTTTAAGTGATGTGCGCCGCCCCATTCCGATTGCTGGCTCTGGATATACTTGCCAAACTACAGGGGAACCGAGGAAAGCCGCGGGAAGTCGTTGAGAGTCAGCAACCGCAAAAAGTACGAGAAACTCATGCACTAGATAAAGCAGCCTACCTTCATGTCGCAAATGCAGATGAACTAACAAAATCAATCGAAAATGGTTCGCTCTGCTTGAAGTCTGCGTAGTGGCTTTGCTTGCCAGCTGCTGGAGAGAGAAGCAAGACCAAGAGGCCGAAGAGAATGGCAGTGACGTCTGGGGATCGCGCGAAGTCGACGCGGTTTGGACTTGGTTTGGATCGACTTTCTGAAATCGATTCGTGCGCTCGTGTGATCAACTAACAAACGGATCAAGGCCGGACGAAACGATCGCGGCTGATTTTTCTGCAAAGATCGACAACGCGGGTCCGCTTGCAGCTGTAAGAGGATAGCAGCCCAAGACACCCCACACAGCGCCGGACCGATCTCTTCTTCTTGGGTCGATGGATTTGGTCAGGGAAGATTTGGCGGCCGCTAAGAGCAATCCCCCCGCACGGACGCCAACCGGCTGCGGCTGGTCTCGGCCCGGGCGATTACGGCAACGTCGTGGGCGCGAGCACGGTCTTCTGTCGAGGTGTGCGACTTGGAGTCTGGTCTGGGGCTTGGTTTGGTTCGACTCTGTGAAATCGATTGGTGTGGGCTCGTGCGTTCTGCGTTGCAGGCTGATTGGCCGGCCACCCCGACAACAACGATCACGTGACGGAGGAAGGGCCAACAAGGAATGAAGCTGCTGTGAAGGCGGAGCCAAACTGCCAGTATGCGGGCGCTGGCGGTTTACGCTGAGCTTGGCACGCTTTCAACAGTCGTCGTATTCTGCCAATTTCTTCTGCTTCGAATATGTGAAATCACCCCAGCAGCCGGCAATCGGAACGTTTTATAAATGCCTTGTGTCTGAGTGAGCTGGAAACCCCGCCTTATCGCCCAACTATTTCCAGTACTCTTCTTTGAAGAAACTTTGACGCCATGATCAATCCCCTTTCTCCGCCAGCTCCCGCCGGACACCGGTGCATAGCACGATCGGTAGTTCACTGGGCGTGGTCGGCGTGCAGGTCGCTATGCCATATGTTGCTCACGGCGATAATAGGGTTCGACACGGAAGACGCGGTGACCTTGTTTCAGACCCTGTCAAGAGCGGCAGCAGCCGCCGAAGAGGATAAAGCTTCGGAGCCAACACACTACCATATGAGACCTCGCCCTCGCACTGCTTCCGGGTCTAGCCCACACGCGATGCTAAACGGGCTGTGGCCAAGTCGATTAGTCCAGCCAAGTCGATTAGTCCAGATTTACTTCCTTTTGCGCAGGTCAGCCCAACGATATTCATTTCGGAGCCTGCTGCGCGAACTCCGCCCAACACAACCGACCGCCCTCACCTCAACACAAACCAAACTCGCCCATCTCACCTCAACCGCAGACTCTCTAGACCTTGTGGTGGCCCTGCGCTTTCTACTGTCCGCGCCGGGTCGACGTCCCAACGCGGGTCGACGCGAGCGTCCTACTTCTCTACCTTATACCGGGAACGAGCCTCAGACAAGGCGCAGACTCGACGCCCAGAACAAACCATTCGCGCAACCGCTGCCGCCACTGCCGTTCCTCCCGTCCCCCGGGGCACGCAACGCGTCCACGAGCTCCGCTTCGTCGCCGCCAAAGCATCGTCCGCATGGCGTCTCGCCTGCCCCGTCACCTCTTGCTTTCTCCGACAACGTCGCGCGCCGACGGTCCGCATCAGTGTCCGGTCGCCGTGTCTGCCCGACCGCCGTTGCTGTTCTTGAACCCGCCCGCGTCGGTGGTAGCGCCATATCGGCGTGGGTGTGCCCAGAAAGCATGATGAAAACTGCTGTGAAGCCCAGCTGAGCGGAAAGCTGCAGGTGGCTGCGGCAGTCATGTCCGTGGATATCCCTGTCTTTTGGCATCCCGTTTGTGAAATCCCGTTCACATCCCTGCTCATCGACCCTCGTACACACACAACAATCGTACAGCGGACCGTTCCTGATGAGCTCCTGCTTCTGCTCCGTGAAGTTTGCGGATGTCGTGCGAGCACCCTCGCCCTGCAGCACCAGCGGCAGTCGGGCTGGCGAGCGCAGTCACTGAAGCACCCGCCTCCACACAAATTATCGTATTGGCATCTCCAGTTACCATTTTACATGAAAATGGGACCAACTGGAACAAGAAGAATGCGATTTAACGGACCAGAATCAACGAAAATGGTATCTCTGGACCCCGAGAAATGGAGCCAAAATTGGACTTTCTCGGTCCCTGAAAGAATAATCAAAAAATGAGTGTTTTTCCGACCAGAGTCTCGGCCCCATAGTGCGTGTGAATGATGCTCAATAGTCACTTTTGGAAAAGGCGCCACAATCTAGCCGCAGATAAGGTTTTTGGCGCCAAGCGCGGCCTAATATATGGTGAATGAAAATTGAGTTCGGGGGGGGCATGAGTCCTCAATGGAATCACTACTACCGTTTCACCCCCTGCAAATGTGCTCCCAAGTCTTGTTAGCGTCGCCAGAGTATCATCTTAACATCCGGTAACCGCTGGGAAAAATCCTCAAGTATTGGATAAGGCAACCTCGGTGCACACCAATGCGTACCGCGCTCTTAAGGATGCTCTCTAAAACCGTGAGACTCTACGATCCCCAACTGTTTGAAAAATGCTGCTGTTTTGTCTGGCACTGAAAGGGCTGAACACTGGCGATCACCGCCCACTCCAGCACTTGGCAATGGAAATTGTAGAAACTATTATTTCAATGAGGCCCAACGGACAAGTTTCAACAAAGGATCAAAGAACGACAGGTTGCCTTTCTTCCAATATGACCCGCGCAATTAGACCGCAAATACAAAATGAAGATGGTAGCACACATTGGAGGACGAGAAAGGAATTAGGAAAGAAAGTTCGCGAAAATTGAATCACTTTGGCGCAGAGGCCCGCACTGCGGTTCCTTCCTCCACCTTGTCTGCAGTCGAAGGCGTAGATCCAGCTACATGATGACAACACCAAATCGCCACTGGCCGAGTGCAAAAACAATAACAACAACAGCAATCCATAGCCAGTAGAGTACCATCACGACAACTGACGTGCTGTACAAGACCAAGCCCAAGTAGAGCTCAATCACACTGCGAGAAGCACAGTAGATCGCCCAACCCACCAATGAAGCTGGTCCCCACCACGGGATGGCAGTTCGGTCAGGCTTCCATAGTCCATTGCTAATGTAACCGAGAATGACCTGCGCCGGAAGAAGCGCAAGCGAAAGAGCCACACCAATTGGCCGATGTGCGCTGTCCTTCTGGGACAGGAACCGATTGGGTGTGCCATTGGGCAGCGAGAGCTCGACGAAGAGCAAACCGAGATGGTGATGCGACGGTACCGACACCAAGGCTCGCTAAGTGGATGCGGTACCAATTGTGACCCAGCTGATTCTTAAGGTCGCGCAGTGAATATGCCAACTGCCGGGAAGACAGCCCAGGCCAAGAAGAGCATCACGCCGTGAAGGGTAAGCAGTGTGTCGCGCGATAGCGACGTTGGATAGCCTGCGCTGACAGCTTCACCATTACTGGTGGTTCCGGCGGTAGACAGGTCAAGTGCAAACGAGCCGTAAGCGTCATGTTCAACAATTGACGAGGACGAAGAGGCTGGGTTGGCAGGGGCCTTGCTGGAGAAGGCATAGATAAACTTCGTAGAACCGCCTGAGGAAATCGGAGAGTCGGCGGTGCGGTTGAACGAAAAGGCAATTTTCGCCGCGTTGTCGACAGTAAGATTCGTTGAAGTTGCCGTCGGGATGGATGGCAACAGAGTAAATGTGCTCGGCACGACGGTTGGGTCATCATGGCCGGAAGCGGTTCGCTGGGAGAGGAACGTTTGCACCATTATATAACCGACATACATGACGGCACCGCTCATGATCGTGGAGCCAATGCCTATGCCAACCCAACCTGGAGAGCGGGAGGACGGTAAAAGTAACGACATTGGCAGCGAAATCCCTCTGACCATGGACGCAAAAAGTGTTGGTCGGGTCGCAAAATGATGCGACGCAGATGCCGCTTGACGGTACGGTGGCGGCCGTCACATTCTGGGTGGAGGTGGGCGAGGGGATCGGTGAAGCGGAAGATGTCATAGAAGAAGGTCGTCGTTGAGATTACAGAAGTAGTCGCTGCAACGTTGGTCGAAGAAGAAGTAGTCTTCGGCGGTTCCGAAGGAGTGAAATCCAAGCTGAAGTATCCGTAGCTGTCGCGCTCTCTAATGGATGCCGAAGTGCTCCAGGGTTTGAAGGCCGCGACCCTGAAACAGCCCAGATGAAGGAAGATCCATTCCATCCATGGACCTGCTGAACGAGACGCTAACAGAGCCAGCAACCTGCGCGGTGCTGGGTGTGGAAAACTATAGAAAACGAGTTGCCAACAACGCTCGGGTCGTAGTGGCCACCCCCTGACGCTGTGAAAGGGTGGTCCTCCGTTCCCGTCGGCGTAGGCCACAAACATTGGGACACCGCCATGCGGGAGCCAGTGCCGAAGGCGACCCATCCGGACGTGACGAGGAGAGGGTGAAGGTGATCGTGTTGGCGCGGACGTCGCGTTCCGCCGGAGACGCAGATGGTCCCGCCGTTGCACCAGGAGTCGGTGACGCGGTTTCCGTCGGCCGATGTTGTTCCGGCCAAGCCAGCTGACGGGGCAAAGGCAAAAAGAAGGGCGGCAGCGCGTTGGTGAGCGACCGAGGCAGCATGAGGAAGCAAGGTCCAACAACAAAGGGGATGAGCGATGAAAGAAGGGGAATCCAGTTATAAATTCAAGTGGATCGGGATCGCGCTGAGACAGAGCGGGAGCGACAGGGCGAGGAGAGCGGGGGAGACAACAGACAGACGAAAGAGACAAAGCAGGAGTGTGCGCTTTCGATCGAAAACGGCTCTCATTGCGCGATCGCAACAAAAAAGGGATTTGATGGCTTTTTGTTTGTGGTTTTTTGTTGTTTTGTTTTTTTTATATGGGAGAGACAAGGCGGCGGAATCTGTGCGGAATTTGGAACGTTTTGTCTTCCCTTTTTGGAAATAGGCAATGCAAGCTGCGCAATTTTGCAACGCACCACTTTTCCCAAAAAGAAAAACGAAACGCCGCCGGCCCTCCTTCGCTGCATGAGTGAAGAGAAAGGGAGGCGAGCCGGCTGGGGGCGAGCGGCCGGCGGCGGCGGCGGCGGCGGCGGCGAAGGTCCCACATTTAATTGATATGGACTGTATTAATTTGCCACTGCACAGTGTGTGGCCCGCCGCGATGGCGAAAAAAAACGAAAAAACGAGTGTCGAGCATATGGATGCAAGATAGTAGTCTTATACCTCGGTTTGCAAGGATTTAAGTAAGTCTATTCTTTTACCGGACTTTTTTGTTCTTCTTCGTGTCGTCAGAAAGGTCCCTCGCAGTCGCGCTGGACT
>JAIVFJ010000537.1:0-26537 GCA_025765615.1 Zopfochytrium polystomum
CTGGCGTTGTGCCTTGAACCCTGGGCCTTGAGCGACAGATACCGAGACCCGATGCTTTAGGCTCTTCTGACACCTCCTCACACTCGGCTAAAAGTGGGAATTGAGGATCAACCCAAATGCCAATTCTGACAAGTGAAATAGCCTAAAAGATGGTGTCCTGTCACCAGACAGGATAATGTGTTTGGAGTCAACCAAAGCCCATATGAGATACAGTGGCTCACAAAATTGGGCGAATGTTTTCAAGGTTGGGCTGGCGAATGCAAGTACGGCTGCAATAATAAAGATATGCCTGTGAGATTTGCAGGGCCAGCAACCCTGTATATGAAGAAGATGTGTACGAATTTTCATTTGTTTATCATTGCAATTGCACAATCTGCGCACTTGCAATGATGGGCAATCCATTGACCCAATTTTGTGGATGCATCATAGGGTGATTTCACTGTCCCATGACCATTTTCCCACGCAATTTTCCACCAAATGAGAGAATATATAAAGAAAGGAAGATGGGGCATGGTTGAAAGTGTTCCCACTTGCTCCTGTGTCATCTCCCAATCAATGAAAGCTCTACTACTCGCAAAAAAAAATGATGTGCTCAATCTCATTGACCAAGGTCTTTCCAGTCACAAAATTGCATCCAGCCTGGATGTAGGACATCGCACTGTTGATTGAATCTGGAACAGCAAGCGTCCAGAGGCACCTAACAAACCAGCAGGCCGCCCAAGCACTCTCTTTCCCTAAAAAGCAGTTGTACGTGAGAAAAATCAACTCTGGTCAGGCGAAAAATGCAACCCATCTTGCCCAAATTCACCACACAACTACTAGACACTTTCCACCTGCGCGCTTCAGGAGACAGGTCCGAGAGGACTTTGGAAGAAAAAACAGCCAGCCTTATCTCCCAGACACAAGCAAGCTCGCTTGGGCTTTGCTCGAAAATTTGAAAACTGGACTGTTGAGGATTTTAAGCATGTCATCTGGTCTGACGAGACTCAAATCAACATGGGTAAACAGTCTACTCGGAGTGAGTGGAAGGAGTGAATGAAGTGGAGATGTGTGTTTGTGGGTGGTCCTTCTCCCCAATTGGAGAGAAAGCGAAAAAAAAAACTCTATTATGAATTATTGATACATAATGATGATATGCACGCTGTAATAGTTGCTAGGCAAGCGTGACCGGCACAGGGTAAAAACCTCTCCTATATTATCTGCTTGAGCAGAGGAGGAGGAAAACTGTTAACACCAGGTTTCTGTTCCACTTAATAGTCAGAGTATTTGTCAACAGCGCAAGCCAGTGCCCAGGTCTGCATTGGCAGTGGCTCGCTCTCCCATTGGCATTGCGAGAACGACAACTGACAGTCACAATAGGTTTGGGTCTGTCTTGTACCTCTTGCTGCTAACCAGTCAGTTCCGCCTAACACCCCCCCCCCCCCCCCCCGCATGATGGCCATGGGTGTAACACCCATTATGCAAAGCGTGCATAAGCGTCTGAGGCTTCAACCGAAAAGGTGTTTGAAAGGTCAGAGTGGGGCCGGAGGCCAAGTAGTGAGGTCAGTTGCTAGTGCTGAGACGTTGAGAGTGGTTTGTGAGAATGTCTGCGATCTGGTACATAGCGTAGATATCGCATCAACTCCAATGTCTATCACCTTTATGCATGACAAAACGTCAATCAAACTCAGCGAGAGTGACTCAAGCTGGTATCGATCCACAATAATGAAAATTCAATACCTCACAACACAAACTTGACCAGATATCGCATTTGCAACAAGTGTGCTCTCCCAGTTTCAACTGAAGCCACGCCAGTGCCATCACAATGCACTCCGCCGCCTGCTTCATTACCTCCAAGGCACCTGGGACTACGGATTATTCTACAGGCATAGCCACAAGCTGCTATGGCTCTTCACAAACGAAACCCTTGAACCAGCTGCATACGCTGATGCATCCTATGGGGGCAAACCTGGAGACTGCACATCGCGCACTGGATATGTCTTCTTCCTCATGGGTGCTGCTGTCTCTTGGGTCTCACTCATGGGAACGCTGTCCAAAGTGGGTGGTAAACACCATCTAAAGCTAAATACAGGCAAGAGACCGATAGCGCACAAGTACCGTGAGGGAAAGATGAAAAGCACTTTGAAAAGAGAGTGAAACAGTACGTGAAATTGCCAATAGGGAAGCGTTCGGCACCGGTGTATCGTCCTAAACAACATCGAGTATCGCTATCCTCCAGGGAAGCAGAATACTACTCACTTTCTGAAGCCTTCCAAGAAGCACAATGGCTCCTAGCTGTATTATCAGAGTTGCAACTCCCCGCACAGCAGCCAATACC
Organism: Zopfochytrium polystomum; assembly: GCA_025765615.1. Taxonomy (NCBI): domain Eukaryota; kingdom Fungi; phylum Chytridiomycota; class Chytridiomycetes; order Chytridiales; family Chytridiaceae; genus Zopfochytrium; species Zopfochytrium polystomum. The sequence continues at coordinate 2,318 of JAIVFJ010000537.1, forward strand.
AATCCTCGAGGATAATCAATCTGCAATTGCACTAGTGCTCAACCCTCTCACACATGCTCACACAAAACACATTGACATACGTGCTCATTTCCTCTGACAAGGCGTAGCCACTGGAGAGATCACTGTACACTATATACCAACCAGTGACCAGATTGCTGACATTCTCACAAAACCACTCTCAACATCTCAGCACCAGCGACTGACCTCACTACTTGGCCTCCGGCCCCGCTCTGACCTTTCAAACACCTTTTCGGTTGAAGCCTCAGACGCTTATGCACGCTTTGCATAATGGGTGTTACACTCATGGCCATCATGCGGGGGGGGGGGGGGGGTGTTAGGCGGAACTGACTGGTTAGCAGCAAGAGGTACAAGACAGACCCAAACCTATTGTGACTGTCAGTTGTCGTTCTCGCAATGCCAATGGGAGAGCGAGCCACTGCCAATGCAGACCTGGGCACTGGCTTGCGCTGTTGACAAATACTCTGACTATTAAGTGGAACAGAAACCTGGTGTTAACAGTTTTCCTCCTCCTCTGCTCAAGCAGATAATATAGGAGAGGTTTTTACCCTGTGCCGGTCACGCTTGCCTAGCAACTATTACAGCGTGCATATCATCATTATGTATCAATAATTCATAATAGAGTTTTTTTTTTCTCTTTCTCTCCAATTGGGGAGAAGGACCACCCACAAATCACTCACTCAGAGTAGACACTGTTTACAGAGGGTAGGACGGGTACAACAAGGAAGGAGGGTAAATGAAAGGACGGAGTGAAAGGTCAGATCCTGATATAGAGAGAGACTGTTGAGCAAGGTTTACACTACTCCGCCCCTATTTGGACAGTGCAAACCACAGAAATGGGCTGAGGGACACTAACTAACACAGCCAAATGCTGTTGTCGCGCCGAGGCCGTCGTCATGTTCGGTTAACGCGAGCCAGCGCTCCAGCGCGGTAGCGACCGTCGCGCTGGACACCGCGCCGGCGTACCTGCTAACCCGATGCTTCGGGTGCGGCGGCGGCGGCGAGGAGGGACCGAGACGCGGCGAGGACGAGACCGCGGCCAAGGACAGCAGAGCTGTCGACCTGAGCAGCCTTGCCGCCGAACGGCGACACTGTCTGGTGTAATTCAGTGGACAGCCGGTTGGTTACGAGAGCCCTGGTATGTCGAAAGTGGCTCGAGTACCACAAGCGGGCATTGACGTCGGGAAAAGTGGATTGGATGGGTGATGCAGCGCAAGAAGGGACGGGGAGGAGGATTGATCGTCATCTGCCGATCGGGGCAGTTCGGATCGAGAATCAAAGGATGAGCCTCATACACTCAAACTGGTGGGGAGTGTGGGCGTCAGAGCGCGGTCCACGACAACGAGAGGGTTAGGATCGCTTCCATGATGCCTATTATCATGGAAATGCATAGCTATCCCAAAAACCACAATTGACTGTGGTGGGCGAGGACTGCGCCCAGCTATTTATTACATCACCCCCTTCTGTCATCGTCGTCTTCTTTGTCCTTGTCATCGTCATCACCCCTTCATCGTCGTCGAGGCTGCCGCAACAGCAACAGCAACAAGAACAACAACAACAGCAAATGGTTCGCGATCATTGTCCCTCGCTCGTTGGCGATCGTTGTGTGGCCGATGACACTATACGTTACCTTTCTCCAACAATGAAAACCACTAGCCCTGCATATTGAAAGTTCGCATAGTCTCGGCACGGAATCTGCCAGTTATGGATCGCGCAACTGAGCTCACAGGTAAACTTCTTACGCAAATTCACCCATTCTGCGGTGTTGAGGTTCATCCTTGTCCCTGCCCCCGTTCAGATGCCTTCGTTGAGGTGAAGTTCTCCGACTTCGACGTTCTTCGGACGCACATTTGCAGGCGAACATTGAACCCTGTCTGGAATGAGGACTTCCGATTCGTACGAGCATCTGTCTCTCCTTTTGCTGACCCGTAGTAATATGCTTGTAGGAAGTAAGCGACGATGCCGATTTGCAAAACGAGCCCCTCGAGATCAAGGTTCTCGACTACGATCAGATAACTTACAATGATGCAATTGGTGGCGTGTTCATAGACTTGAACCCCTTACTGGCATGGGACTCAGCTTTCAATTTCACCGGATGGTTTCCAATGCAAGTTCTTTATTGTTGGTCTCATCGTTCTCTGAAGATCCACTGCTTTCTCTCTAGATACGACTCATTGAGAGGTGTCAGGGGCGAGCTCAACCTGCAAGTGAAACTTCAATTTTTTGGCGACAGCAATAAGTTTCGGGACTCCAGCGCAGGCGAGAACTACCAACTGCTACAAGTGCATAACAAACTTTGGCAGGCGTGCAATTCTTTTCGAGCCCTTCAATTCCAAATGGTTACCAGGTATCGGCTGTTCTAGGATTTGTTAGCGCCCTGGTTCATGAAGACGACCCTGAGTACGTGAGTAAGTGAGCGTTTGCGTGAATATCTTAAAGATTTGATTTGTCAATCCACTCGCTGCAGCATTGGGCAGACAACTTTCGCACTCCACGGACCTCCAATGACGCTCGAATGCGAACAATGTATCGTCTCAGCGGACAGCTTCGGCGGCAGCTGGGAAAGAAAGTTCTCGAACTCTCTGGTAATGCTGTGATCAGTTACAAGCAGTCATTCGATTTCGAGGAGGAGGAGAAATCGATAACTGCACGCGCAATTGGAACAGCCGTGCGCATATCGCTACCAGATCCATCGCTTATGGTGGAACGTGGCATGTCGTGGTTGTCCGTCACACCTTCGCCCGTTGTAATGCCGAGCGATACTGGTACATTTGGTTCCTCGTCGCACGGCCTAAACTTGGATGGGTTACAAGCACTGCCCACTCGGAATTCAGAATCCGCAGATTCAAGCAGCCCCAGACCCAATGGTGCATCTGCATCTGCATCTAATGTGGACCTCAGCTACGGTCTTGCTCCTCTTGCTTTACCCAATTCAGCTATGCATCCGGGGTTCTTTCCCCCACATCACCCACTACATCATGCTCACCACCACCATCATGGTCATCATCATAATAATGGCCACCCGATGGGCCAGCTTCATCTTCTCTTTGACCAGCAGCCTATCACCATATCGTCCTTTCCACCTTCTGCAGTTCTCGGCATCGGCGGATTCGTTTGCGCCACTTCAATCAAGCTCGTCTCTGAGGCATCTGATTTCCTTACCGGAGGAGGCAGTGGAGGAAGCGGTACGGGGGGAGGCGGCATTGGCGGTGCCGCAGGTATGGCCGGAGCTGTTGGAATGACTGCGGCGTCCGCTGCCGCATCGGCCGCGGCTGCAGCTGCTTCTGCCGCGGGACATGGGGTCCCTGGGAGTGGCATCGCAGGGTCAGGTGCGGCGCCTTCCAACGCAACAGAAGCAGTGCGCGAGTCGTGGTGGGTGGAGCTTCGAGAAGAGGTGCGGTCACATGCGCGGACTCTCGGATGCAGCGTGATAGTCGGGTACGTGGAAAGGGCGTCTTTTCATGGAGACATGGCTGTTTTGTACTGCTATGGGACAGCAGCAATTGTTGATATGGGTGTCCTTGCGGGTGGTAGCGGGAGCGGTGGCGTCAGCGGTAGTGGTTTCGGTCTGGATGGATCGTTCATATCGCGAAGTGAGCTGCGGAGACAACGCCGGCTTCGTTCTGCCGGACCCACTATGCTTGTCGAGCAGGTAGCAAGTGGAAGCTTTTCAAGTTTTGCTGGGGAGGCAGCATCTGCTGCCGGGGCGAGCGCCCCGGTGATGGTCAGCCGCAAACGCAGTAGTGATGCAGCCGAACAGCTTTCAGGAAGTACTGAAAGGCCCTCAGCAGGACCAGGATTGAATGTAGTTGCCGCAAGCGAGAAACGTTTGATTGAAGCTGACGACAAAGAGCGCTCGTCACCTGTGGACATCGTGGCACCGTCCTCTTTCCCGTCAAATAACTCGCATGGTCAGAGACCTTCTGTCAGCGGTGCAGGCTCCTTTAAGGACTGGGCAATGTTTGATCAGCTAGCGAGGCGTCGGCGAAGATTGGGAAAAAATCCAGGCAAGTGAATTACCAGTGATTTTCTTTACCTCGAGCCAATCCCTCATACTCACTTGCAAATTTTTGAAAACTAGGTTGCCAAGCCTGCCACATAACATACCCTCGAGCCAGCGCAGCCTTTCCAATGGCATTTGTGAAGTGCGGCCTCTGCCACAAAAAATATGTGCCTGAGATTTTGCTGACAACCATGGAGCCTCCTCCAGAGCTTCGGACTATCGGGAAAGGTGTTCTCATTGAAGCCCACGGTGAGTTTGATGATTTCAGCCTTCAGCCAGGCATATTGATAGTAATTCTTGCGCACCATGGATAGTTTGCCGGTTGAAAAAGAATCGGACAGGGGAGTCGGAAGCAAGTACTGTGAGTGAAGCGATGCCGTTTGCCCAATACGATATACACCGCCAGCTCATGTTCAAACTCCGTATAAACGGATTGAACGCGGTGTTCGGCCTCAAACTTCAATTCTCTGTGGGAGAGACCTTGATGACGGCAGTCGCGACTGGGACCGCTCTCTTTGTTCGTGCGCTGCCGCCGCCTCCAGCACTCAAGGTATTTCGGAATTTGGAAGTGGTTGACGAGGAGGATCAGAGGCTGCTCGAAATTCAGAGGGCTATTGTCGAAAAGAGTGAGGCGAATCGTCGGGCTGTCGAAGCGGCTCTGGTTGCTGAAATTTCTGCTGAGAAACGCAACGGACAGGATACATTGGCAGGACGTAGTGGAACTGGCACCCCCACCGTTCTACCCTCAGGATCCCTCGGCCGGCGGAGGACTGGGAAGCGGAAAGCCCGAGCACACTTTGCAGAAGATGATGGCAGATTCGGCGAGGCATCTGGGAACGGTGCACGAGCTGTATTGGGCAACCCCGCTGCAATGGTGGCTTCACCCCTGAGCCGAGATCTGGCGGTTGGTGAAGTGGAACCTGTGAACGTGGCATCAGAACGCGAGGACGCCGATAGCGCCACAGATGAGTCTGACTCCGATTCCGACTCGGACCAGGAGGGAGGCAGTGGCGCTGCGAGCGCCACCGGCGGTACTGGTACCGGTGCTAATCCCCCTGCTGGCGGTCATGCAATGTCACCAGCCGCAGGTGGGGGGTCCCGCCACCGAAATTTGGTGGTCCAAATCGACGACGAACATGACGAAGATCTTGTGCTAGTGATGGATCCCACGTTCCCAGATGACTTCCGAATGCAGAATATTCAGACGCTGCCACCACAAAAACCTTGGAGATTCTTCGTCAGACCCGGTCGGAAGTGATCTAATTCAGTCGTCCCAAATGATCACCATGGTGCGGCAAGGCTTCATTCAACTCACCTCACATCACCCAAATCGCCAGCTTGGAGCGTTGTTCAAGAGCCTGTACCAAGAGCTGCAGTTCAATCTGTGGTACCTATCTCCGTGTGTTGTTGTTGGTCTGGATTATGATCTCCAGATTGTCAAGACCAATGAAGTGCAGATCCGGATGACGGCGCTTGCTGTTGGACAGATGAAAGGGCTTAAATCACGAGTCGGAAAAAAGCACAGGAAGCTGCGAGGCAAGCGGAGAGGAGACTCTCTTGGCAGAAAGGAAAGCCTGACTACTAAGATAGCTGGAGAGGGCGACGCTGGAGATAGCGGTGCCGAAGCTGACAACAACACATCAGGTTCAGAGGATAATGACAGTGACAGCGACAGCATTGACAGTGACGAATTTAGCGCGCTGGATGGGGCGGCTGGAGCTGGTGCTGGTGGCGGAGCAAAGCTCTCTGTGAACAGCAAAGCTGTTGCTGGTGTTAATGTGGAACCACCGGAGCTTCCGTCAGAGCGTCAGCTTACATTGACATCTCTGGGAACAGACGTGTCCCCACCGTCTACAACTGACGACGAAGATGATTTGGTCTTTTCAATGGAAGACGACGACGCGGGAGTAGTGGCGTCGGTCAGCTCGGTACCGACAGGGAGCTCCCCGTTGCCGCCTTCTGCGCACTTCGCATTAGACGGCCAGGAATCAGTGTCACGCGGGTCAACGGGAGGCGGGCCGCGTCCCTCGGGTTTGTCTACATCCACGGTTCCACCACTAGACCCTCTCGCGATCGCGGTACCGACGCTTGGACAACTGCAGTCAAAACTTGCGACAGCGGCGTCCTCGCCGGTTGAGATAACAACACTTGCAGACCTCCCAAGCGCGGCGGGGCAGCCTGTGCGCTTCCTGGGCCACGTTTCGCTGCACTTTGTAAAAGAGGCCTCGATCACGTACGAGGCTGGGCTGGCGGGGATGGGTGGTTTTGCGCACACGTTTCTGGTAGAGCTGAATAGCGTTGTCCGCGCGCATGCGGGCGCGCTGGGCGGGCACGGAATGGTTAATTTTGTCGTGGAGCAGAGCACATTCAGCGAGAGCATCAAGAACCAGGGTTACAGCCTAATCAGCGTGAGCGGCGACGTGGTGCAGATTGCGCATCGGGAAGGAGCCGCTGTGAAACGGCACGAGGGTCCGCTTGTTACTCGACTTCTTGGCGCAGGCGGTGGAGGCGGCGGCAACGGTGGCGTGTCCTTGTAATATGAGTTTTCGCACGTGCGAATAAAGAATACCATAGTCGCTGACTCCTTGTGTCTGTGAGCGTTTGCAGAAGCTAGGTCCACCAACAAACACAAACGAGACCGTGGATGGTTCATTTTTATGGAGCATCTTTGTGAAACAGCTTCTTTTTTTTTTTTTTTTTTGAAGGCTTGTCATAATATTAAATTGGGCAACGTGCACGCACCCCTCACGGACAGGGGCACCAGCCCTTGAAGGGACAGCGCAGTTCCATTGATTGAAGACATATGCTTTTAAAGGTCTACGGGTCTGGTCAACCCTCTCCCACGAACACGAAAAGAGCATTCACAGCACCAAAAAGCATTCACTGGAAAGAACGAGAAAAGTATCTAAGGACGAGGTTGTCAGCAAACAGTAGCTGAAAAATAGACTGAAAAAGATCTGGCGCAGGCCACACCCTGTCCGCGCCATCATGCTACTAACTGATCTTGTCGTTTGAAATTAGGTTCCAGAGATTAAAGCCCCTGTTTCCCTCTTCTCTCTTTTATTCTGCTGTGGGATTGAAATATTACTATGTGCCCATCTATGCTCTAGCTGGACATTCTTGTCGGACGCCACCCGTTCCCCTGTCGCCGCAAGCCGCGAAGCCCACGCCACCTCCGCCGCCGCACCATGTCCCGGGAACCATAGCTGAACTCCATCCTAGGACTCACACATTGTGACTACTGCCTCACAGCACCGCGGCAGCGCTTGCCTAAGCAGATGGAATGTGGCATCCCGCTACGCTCTTACTCAACCATCCCTCGGGACGGGTTCTTATCTTCCGCTGTCCTATGAGCGGACAACATTACACGAGTCATTTATTATCTTCGTCCTGGCGCAAGCGAGGTCAACGTAGAGTGTTCAACTCCGAGGGCGACAAATGGTCAACCACAAGGAGTCTGGCGAAACACCTGCTCCGCACGTAGGCACGACCCAAGGTTGCCCAAACACGACTGTCAAAAGAGGACATCAAAAACAACATGACCGACTTTAAGAATTTGCCACTTAAGGACAGGAAACAATTCAAAATCAGTCTCGCGAATGAGGCGAAGGCCCGAGTGAAGGCGGCCGGGAAGGAGTTGGAAAAGAGTAAGATTGATGCGACTTCGCTCAAGGCAAGGTCGCGGACGTCAGACGTGAGTTGACCTGAATGCTTTTGGTGCCTGCTATGGATCGATTTTCTCAAATATGAACTGGCATTAGATTGTTAAAAAAAAAAAACGATTAGGGTTGTACAAGAGATTTTTATTCTTCCCAAGTAACATCAACGTGAATGTTGTTAGTGACCATGCGGGTCCTCTTCCCGTTGTGGCGGTTCCAATTTGATCATGTCGCTGCATCAATAACGTTAGCGTGAGCAACACCTACTTCCTCCCGCCTTGGAAAAAAAAAAAAAAAAAAAAAAAAAAAAAAAACCTACTCAATTCGCAAAAGAGCGATGGCAGCTTCGGTAGCAGCCTTGAGGGACTTCAATTTCGATATCGCAGGCTCAAGAACACCTGCTTTCATGTTGTCGCGAACCACCCCGTTGACTAAGTCCAGCCCCCACCTGACGGGCTTAGTTAGATTTTTGGCAATGTGACTTCAACGTACCATTTTAATTGCCGTTTAGGGTCCTTTGGCCCTGCAGCTTGGGCAGCGTTATGATAAGCACGAAGTTTTGCCACCAGTTCTGATGAGTCCTTTGCTGCGTTCACTGCCAGAGTCTTTGGAATAATAAGTAACGCGTTTGCATACTCTGCAATAGCGAGTTGTTCACGGGAGCCCTATTCGAAAGATTAGCAAACGCAAACCCAACGAGGAACCAACCATCGTGATGGCAAAGTTTTCCAAGAAGATTGAAAGAGCAGCCTCCACGGCACCTCCACCAGGAACAACTGTGTTGCTCTCCAACGTCCTCTTCACTGCGCAAAGACTGTCGTGAATGGAGCGCTCCATTTCATCCAGCATGAAGTCATTGGCACCACGTAGAATAATGGAGGCTGACGAATGGGCCTTAGTTCCTTTAATGAGAATGCATTCATCATCTGAGATTCGCTCCTGCACGACTTCTTCAGCATGCCCAAGGTACGAGCCCTCAAAAGTCTCCTCTCCTTCCAAATTGGCTAGGGTGGAGACCATAGTTGCTGCAACACGGAGGTGAGTCTATCAATAAAAGCCTGAGCAGATTGCACATACCACCAGTCGCCTTGGCAATTCGTTTCATGTCATCTTTCTTGACTCGACGAACTGCCATTGCTCCCGCCTCCACGAAGAATTTTAAGCACAGATCGTCTATTCCCTTGGTCGTCAAGACTACATTAGCACCTGACGCCAAGATCTTCTTGATACGCTCCGCAGTGATTTCGATTTCCCTATGGTACAGTTAGACAAAGAGTCCAGAGGCGCAAGCTGCCCAACCGTCGGCGGATATCTTCCAACTTGTTTGGATCATCAATAACGATGTTGACTCCTAGATGCATACGATGTTTCTGGAGGTTGATATCCAGGCACGCAATCTTAGCATTTGCCATCTTCGTTTTGATGGCTACAAAGGTATTAGCTACAGATACACGCCGAGCGAGCCAAACCTTGCGACGCTACTGTGCAATTGAGAGCGTACCCGTTGACAAGAATACTTTCCTTGACGCTCTTGCCGTGAGCCTTTAGGATGTTTACTGCCTTAATGGGGTATTTTGCTTCTCCATTTTGTCCTATTGTCTTCACTGCTTTGGTTGCATCGACAACCATATTGGCGAAAAACTCGTCGTCGCTACAAGTCGATATCAGTTTGGGCATGCGATTACGAAACAAGGCAGGCTACTTACGACCCAATGATTTTTGATGACATACTCGTTTTTGCAACATTAACCAGGCAGTCTCGTCCCAAACCCTCAACTTTTGTGGTAAGATGGTCGACAATAAATTTAACAGCCTCTTTGCTCGCCAGCCGATAACCGCTTATAATTGTGGTAGGATGGATCTTGTTTTTCACCAGTTCGTTCGCACGTCTGAGGAGTTCGGCAGCGATGACCACAACCGAGGTTGTTCCGTCTCCAACTTCCTTATCCTGTTGCTGCGCGAGTTCTACGAGGACCTTGGCAGCTGGATGTTCGACCTCAAGGAGACGGAGGATCGTGGCGCCGTCGTTTGAGATTGTAACGTCCTGCTCACAGGTTAGCTTCCAGTGTCCAAGCGATTGAACGCGAACTTACGCCAACGTTATCAACGAGCATTTTATCGAGGCCAAGCGGACCAAGCGACGTTTTCACAATGTTTGCAACAGCCATCGCCGCAAGGACTGAAGATCGGTCGGCGTCAGCGTAAGTGAGAGCATGCGCATAGTCGACGCGGGGGCATACCATTCTGGTTTCGCACATCACTGCCCGAGGTTCGCTCTCCTCCAATCGCGAGCGGCTTATCCTGAACCATGATTATTTTTTTCTTTCTTGCTTTTTGGCAATTCCACAGCAACGTTTGTGACTGCTGAGGTTACCGACGCCACGAGCGCGTGGACGTCGACTTCGACGTCGCCGCCGAAGACGAACCTCTGGCGCCTGGACCGAGTATACGATATACACCGACGTCGTGCGGGGGGAGGGGCGGCTCCTGCGGCGGGGATGGCGGCGCGAGAGAGCGGGCAGACCCGATCGTTCGCGCCGTCCGTCACACCACTGCCTACCCGCGAGTGCAAACCCTACGGAGTGGATTGCGGCAGGTGTGGGCGGGCAGGAATAGTCCCACTGGTCATCGGCGAGGAAGCGCCTGGCATCGCCCCCGGGTTTGGGAGGGGGTCCGAGGACGCGGCCTGGAGAAAATGACGCTGAGAGAGTGACGGTCGGGCGGGTGGACGGGTCGAGGGCCTGCTGCGGGAGGAGGGGCGAAACAGGCTTTGTTTTTTATTGCCGCGGGGTCTGCGTGGACGATGTCTAGCTCGAGACTAAGGGGAGGGAGCCATTTCGGGTAAAGCGGGTTTGTTCGTCCTCGCAGTCACGCCCATGTCTCCTTCGCAACGCATCGACGGTGGCGCCCAGTGCTTTCAATTTCATCGCACTGCACGATCCGTTGGCCCAAGTTTCCCGTTGGCTCGCCTCCGTTTCTGGCGCCGACAACCAAACAGTCAACTCCGTTTGCAAGGATCACATCTCCGAAACCGCAGCCCCCCACCGCCCTCACCGACGCCCTCTAACGAGCTTGCTTGGTCAAAAGACCTCACACCAAGTCATTCCTCCTCGTCCTCGTATTCGACCGCCGAGACCTCGCAAGCAGATCGGGATTTTCAAAAGGTTCTGCGAAGGTTTCACCGCTCAGAACGAGTCCGCGTGCGACAATGCGGCCACTTTTTCCGAAGTTGAGCTCAAGGAGAACGGAAGACTCTGGGTGACATTGATATCATGACCAAGCTGGCAGCGGCCCGAACTGCCGGCAGCCTTTTCCCGGTCGAAGCGCGAATTCCGGACAGTGCCCATGGCTTTGAGTTGAAGCGAGGCTAAACGCTCCATTACGAGTTGACTGCGATGAGCAGATAAGCGGCTACCCGCAGGGACAAGCTGAACAAAAAAGCAGAATTTTACACCATTTTCCTCGGAGGACGAGGATCAATTGTCTGCGCAAACCCGACTCTGAATGTGAACCAGCCTCCTCGCCCTGAAGAATGCGTCGTTTTCTAAGTCTATTGTGGCGCTGACCGCGTGGAGGTTGAGAATCTCGTCGACCGGATGAACCGGCGATGGCGTATTCTTGTAGTCTTCATCTGTCATATCAGGTATTACCTCATCTTCAGATGCCATTTCGCTTGCACAATGATCCAAGTTGATTCCGAAAATAATCCGTCACCATCTGGAAGTACAAGATCAAGCTCAAAGTGGCGCGGAGGCTTGGGCGGGAGCAAGACACTATGCTAGAACGGCTGAAACGGGAGACGGACGAGCGCGACTCTGAAATAGCCAGGCTGCAGCTTGTGCTGCAGCTGGCCAGCCGAACAAAATAACAATGCAAATTTCGTTCATTTCCCGGTTCGCCAATTTCGCGGATGTTCGGGCGCAAATGCAGTGCACTCGTTTTCTCCATCGATTCTGAGTCTCTTCTACCTGATAACCTTTTCTCCTGTGGGACTTTTCACATCCCAGCCTTTTTCTTGTAATATTACGCAATGGAGAATATTACATCGGAGCAAGAGCGAAGAAGGACGAGTTTTGCAGCCATTCGCAGATTCTTTTTGGTGGTTTTGATGTCAAGGTTCCCATCCGCTCCCACCTCCTCAGCGGTGACAAACAACGAAAAAAAAGGGCCGACAGCGTCCCCTAACATACAATGCGCTGTCAATCACACAAAAATCTGGAACATCCAGAATCCACTTGCCCAGCTTAAAAGGGGCTGCGCCCTGAAACGGTCATGGCGGCGCTGGATTGCCTTCGTCCCACGCCTTCAAGGCCTGCACCAACATCCGTCCTCTCCTCTCAAGCTCTTCCCGAAAAACGTAGTTTTCCGAGACGCTAGACTTGCCAAAACGGCCAGCAGAGCGCTTTTTAACAACTTGGTTGCTGGAGCTCCAGCTGAGCATCTTCTGTAGCCCTTCAGTAACCCACGGAGACGCGCGAGCTTGAGGTTCGCGCTCCTCCGTAACGTCAACACTATTGTCTTCACCAGGCATCGAGTTAGAGCTGTTTACAGTTGGCATGGGGGCTGGATGAAGCAGCGCGCTGAGGAGAGACTTTGCGCGCGGCGTATTTCCCGCCAAGACGGCGATTTCAGACAGTTCATATCGGGCATTGGGCTGGATCCAGCTGCTGTCAAACGTTGGTGGAGAGGACACTAAGCTGGTGAGTTCCGTACTGGCGGTTTCGAACAAAGATTTTCGCGACTCATCCGTGGGGTCGTGGGTGCCGAGTACTTTCAAGCAGGCGGCATGGAGAAGTGATCCGATTTGTGAGGATGGGGCCTTTGCGATATGAGGAAGAATGGTTTGCTGAATATCAATCGTTCCATCTGATGAAAGTCCGAGCCGCGCAAAGTCTCCTCTGAGGTATAGTGTTGCAAAGATGATTAAATCTGGGGGAATTGATGATCGTCCATCTAGCAGTGTTGCAATCAGGTGCGTGTGACGTGTTGCCTGACCAATCCAGTCAAAAACACACTTCGCATCAAAGAATCAAGTTTGAAACAACATACCTTCAGACGACCTGCCGCAACTGATAAAGCCATGTCTCGCTTTACGGTTTGAACCAGATCGTAGGTTGTCTTGGTCGACCGAGACGAAGCAAACAAGCACCCAATAAGAAGAAGGCCGGTCATGTGGCGGAGCTCAAAGTCATCGGCCAGTGCGGACGTGCTCTTCATAGATTCGATGCGCTCAAGAGAGTCCTCTCCCAGCCAAAGTCGCCAAAATATTGCCGCCGCATCTGTCCAGTCGGTTCTGCTGCGTGTGAGACTTGCTTGCATGCCAAAGGGAAACAAACCTCACCCAATGGCGAGAAGGCAGCCCTTCTCAAACAGAACACGACCTGGAAGCTTTGTTCCCTGCGAAGCAGCAAACTGGATGGAACGGTCCATGCCTCGCATACTTTCCTGCCGGAAGCCAATTCGCGCCCACAGAAGGGCATGCATGAAGTGAGCGACAGCACCTTGGCTTCAAACGTTGGAGATTGGAGGAATTAGAATCAACGATGGTGCTTGAATGTACCAACTTACGGAAACTTTTCGATCGACGCACTCGCGATTTTGATGGCGGTTTGCATAATGTCTCCTGAAGCACTCCATTTCTCACCACTGGGAACGCCGACGGCCGACGCGGGTGAAGCAACTGCCTCCGCCACGAGCACAAGAGCGGCCATGTCGGATCGAACAGAGTTCGAGTCAAAAACGATTTTCAGAGATGCGGCACCAGTGTCCCGGTCGATTGGGAATCCCACAGATCTAAGAATCGCTGCGTACGTCGCTGGAACCTGGAACAAAAAGATAGTATCAAGGTAAGAGTGAAGAAATTTTACTCACCAGCGATAGCATTACGCCAAAGAACCCCATTCCAAAAGTCACGCTGTGTTCAAGTGAGTTTCGAAATTGCTGCCACTGCTCGGATGACTGATGTGTTCTAAGTGTCGCTTTCAGCGAAGATGAAGGTGTTGACGATGGCATTCCTAAGTCTTGCGCAAGACGGATATACAGCTTGTACGACTTTCGGAGATTTCTTCTGAAGAATCAGCGGCAAGTGGCGGCATTTGGAGAGAACCTACAATGCCCCTTTGATCTCGCGACCGGATACAACCTCCAACAGTCCCTTTACGAGAAGACATTCGGCGAGGCAGCATTCGACGTCCATTCGGAACGGGAGTTCGAAATTTGATTGATGGAGCTCTGTGATGGTCTTCGATGAAGTGTTGGTGTTGTTTGGGACGCAGAATATGTGTGTGCACCGACGCCCTTCTCCTTTGCTCCCAGATCGACAAATGTGCGATATGCCTCCTCCTGAAGTAATTTGAGATGCCAAAAATGCAACTGAAAAACAAGCGGAATCTCACCAGAGAATCCTTTTTTTCAAGAATATTCAGAGAAAGTTGCTCGACAACGCGGAGGCGATCAATGATGGCTTTCTTATCACTCTCTAAACCCGACAAAATGTAGTTAAGCACCTGAATCTGAAACGGTGGCGTCAGTCAGACTCATTTTCGACGTGATACAACCGACCTCCGCTAAATGCAAAGCATTCCGTGGTAAAATACGGTGTCGTCCAGAGTGCTTCAGAATTCGTTCCGCAGTTGCGTTGTCAGAGTTCCACGCCGCTTTCACAGCAACAATGACCTCTTCATGGAGTGATTGAGAGCTGATCGCGCCAGAGAAGGAGTCAACGCTTTTCACCGAATGGTCCTCGTTAATGATAACAGCACTCCTTTTCGGGATTAGAATGGATAACGACGGGGTTTGAGGCTGGCGTTGGGGCATAGATTCCGTCGAGGCGAAAGAGTGCCTCCGAGATTGGGCAGAAGAAAAGCCAGAAGAGCCCGAAGGTGGAGAGACGTCAAGGAGAGCAAATTGATCTTTACGAGCGGCGGAGGGAAAGCTTCCCGAGGTCGATGAGGCAGAGAAAGCTGGGGCACTGGGATACGGCTGAGTGCAATTATTAGCTCATTTACAACCAGTTCAATTATACCGCGGCGAGTGAATGAGGCTTGGTATCAAAAATGACACTCGACACTGTCATAGGATCAGGCAGGAAAACGCTGAGTGCGTCTAGGTTGTCGTCCGTAACATCATCAAGATCAGTTATGTTGCTGTTGCTTGCTGTTTGATCGGTTGACGGGGTGACTTCAGATTCAGCCTCTGACGTCTTCGGTGGCGCACTGTGAACGTTTCCGACTGGAAGCGAACGCGGGGAACCCGCAATGATTTCCGGAGCAGTGCGTAGTATGGGCGGCAGTCCCTCTTCAACATCACGAGAAGCTGCTGGCTCCACCGGGGCAGTTGCTAGCGCGTTCATGCTAACGAGACGAAGCGAAAACGGAGAAGTGAGGGTCATTCGGGTGGTAATCCAGTAATCCGAAGTGTGCACGCGCGAAACAGCAAGGTAGATGATGAGCTGCGCCACAGAGAGAACCGCGTTTGTAGCTAGGACGACTAATTCCAAAGCAACCAGGTGGAACCGGCCAGAGACGGTGACAATAATAACCATCCCATGTGCAATCTGCATAACATAGTCAGTGGCCCAGCACCGACAAACATTCAGAGCGTCTTACAGCAGCGACAAGAATAGGAGACTTGAGGTGCACAAGAACCGGGACACCAACGAGGAACAAAATAATCAGAGTCGATCGTACAAAACACGAGGTAAGGAGTATGAAAGCGACGGGTGGGTCGATCGGCAAGTCCCAAAACGCCGGCAAGAGCAAGGAGCCAAACGACGAAACCGCCAAGTCAATGCATGTGAGAAGCAAGATTGCATAGTGGTACACAAGCTGGGACGGGGACCCGCCCAGTGACGGCGCGGATGCCGGAACCAATCGGGGAGGAAGAAAGCCGTCCCATACGCGTTGACTAAGTGAAGTCTGGTGGATGCGGGCGGTTAGCAGCAGCGGCGTCGACTCGGACGGGGAAGTGGAAGGGCTGCTGGACGGCACCGCCACTGCTGCCGACGGAAGCACAGTGGCGGACTCGGCTGTGACAGTTGCGGCTGCAGGAGAACGATGAGGATGATGATGAGGAGGAGGACGCGGATGAGGATGCGGCGGCGTCGAAGGAGGAGGATCGGCTGGTGGTGGTTGTTGCGAGGCCATGCACGCGCGGGCGGCCCCCCTCTGCCGTTGCCGTCGCTTGTCGGCTGTTCTTTTCGCTGGCTCATTCAAGCAGACAAGACGAATGCATGCACGGTACTCAGCTGTGGGGCAAGACAGACCAACAGACAGGCCGACAGACAAGCAACCATGGGCGAATTTCGCACTCCGCTCCTTTCATCGCACGATTCTTCTCCTTCTTCTACTCCCATCCTTTGTCGACGTCCCTCATCACGCGCCCGCGCATAGGCCAATCGAGTTGGTGTGTCAGTGGCCGTTGCCACCATAGTCCACAAGGAGCGGAAGGCAGACGGCATTCAAAACCGAACTGTCAGGCAATAAGCCGTAATGGACCTGACAGTCACGCCATCCTCCCATAGTAGTGAGCAAAAACATCCAAGGCATCGACAAAGTGCAACCAACCAGCCGGCAAGACGTGGTTTGGCCACGAACCTTACGCGCCACGAGTTTGGGAGGTGGGGAGCAAGCGAGATGTTGATCCACTGCACCAAGAGTGAACGCTCTCGCGCGTTTATTCACACTTTTAGACTTCGTACTCCGGCGACCCAACGGCGTTCCAATCCCATAGGATTGGCGTGGAGAGCGCCTCGACAATTCGTTGAGGGGACAGAGAAAGAAAAATGATTATGCGCAAAAAAGTCAATCCAATAAAGAAGTTGCGTTCCAACCCCTACCAGCCCCCCTCACGGGCCCCTTACAGACTCAACAGAGTCCTCGCTGCTTGTAACCAGAAATCTCTCCTGGGGACGCTCGGCTGAGCGTGAACCCCGTGTGGATTTGCCCATGGAGTAGTGTTCCACAATCTCCTGGATGCGAACGCTGTCGGAAAGGAGTATCAGGATCATTAGGTTGGGCGCTTGGAACACGAAAATGCTGGTTGGAAAAGGTTTCAGATGAACAATGCAGCTTCCGTGGAGATGAACTAAAAATCGACTGGTCGCTTACACAGCTGAGAGAGGTTTCCGCCGAGACGCGCAGACTCTTCAGTTTAGTGTTCGGTAAGCTAAGGTCAAAAGAGACTCTACCTGACGAAGAAGGGAAAAAGTATCCGCCTTCGGCGTCTGTCAGAGTCGCCATACAATCGCGAGACCTGACTTACCAAGCGTGACGAATTGCATGAAGACGGCTGCAATGTAGCACAAACTTCGCAACACGATCTTGACAACGTGCCAGGGTGACAAGGGGACCTTGCTTCCTTGGCGCAGAGCTTGAATAATGGTGATTTGGGACAGAACAAAGAATATAGTCTCCGCTGCCGAAATGTATATGATGGTAGCAAGCGACAACCAGAAGAACTGAACCGTTGTGGATTGAAAGTGTGTTTCCTATCGAAATGTTGTGGGCAATTGAATCAACGTAGAAACAAGAGGGGGCACAAGCATTGACGACCCGTACCAGCCAGTTGTCATACCAAAACTTCAGTCCTTTGATCATGTGTGAGAAAGCGGCTTTGGTGAAACAAACACTTCGATTGAAAGAAAGACTCACCCACACTGGCAAGGTTAGACAAATTTTATCACACCAAGACGCGCCATTGATAAGTTTGAAAACTTCAGAGAACTCCACTTACTACTGAATAACAAGTTGTCCGCTGACCACAACAATTGGCACAAGCCAGACAAGTTTCGATCGTGGGTTCATTATCAAGACTGATCTGTAGCAGGTGTGAAAAAGCATGAAGAACCACTGGCTTGACGTTAGTGTTTTGGTATGGCAAATCTTAACGAGCTCACCGCCAGAATGTCGACGCCTGTGCCATATCAAACCAAAAAAAAAAAAAAATCCGTTGAAGTTTCAAAAATACTGCCGGAACAAAGCACACCCATCAGAGAGAGCGGGGGCACCTGCGAGCACTCGCGCCTTGGCAAAGTACTTGTTGCTGTCCGAATCAAGAAACAGGTCTCTGCTGATGAAAGCGCAGCCAAAGGAATATGCCAGATGAATGATGACGGCGAGCATGAGCGTCCAGTACAGTATGCGATTCTTGATCGCCGCAAGCACGTCCCAGTTGGAGATCACCTGATGGCCAAAACATTCGACGAGACGTTCAAGGTAGTTCAGAAACAATGTCAATGCAAACCGATGCGGGGGTAAAGGAGCCGATCCCAGGGCCTTAGTATGCCAAAGTGGCGAGTCGTTTCCATTGACGAGCAACTTCGCATGAGGCTGGGATTGCATGGCGCACGGCCGTGCAGTGCATGGCTCCCTGAACCGGACGTCCACCCCGCACGAGAGCTTGCGCTTCCCCGCCTGTCTCCCTCAAACTGTTCAGCTTACGATGGTGATAAGCGCGAGGCCTGCCGCGACCATCGCGTTGCTGTTGGCGAGGTCGATGTTGCCCATTGCCGCGGTGGACGGCCTGGCCTTCGCAACGCGCACCAGGAGACAGGCCAAATGAACGAAAGAAATGATGTCCAGTGTGGCACCGCCACAGCTTTCCCGCCAACGGTTCAAACTCGAGTGAACAATGTGAGGTGTGACGGCGCACGGCGCACAACCTCTATGCAGAGCCTCATGGTGCTCTCTAGTTCGTCTCTTTCACTTTGGAATGGAATCTGCCATTCTAAAAACTGAATTTGAGAGTGCGTGTCCAAGAAACGCATTCTTCTTGAGGTCACAGCTTTTCGAAACCAATCAAACATTGCTTACGTAGCAACACCACAAAGATTCACATTGCCGCCTTAAACTGAGAGTGGCTCGCCAGCCCACAGCGACGACACCAAAAACGATGATGATTTGAGAGCCACGAACAAATTTAATTCGACTGAATCAGGTGATTTACTTCGTTAAAAAACCATTTCAGAAGCCAACTCCACAAGGACAACGCGGGTTACAAAGGGCAATACTGCAGTGAGGCATTGGGAAAGAGGGAACTGCACAAAACTACTCAAAAACTTCTCAAACAGCAGGGGAAAACGTGACTAATGGGAAGGGAACTGACGCATAATACCGACCAAACAACAATTGCCAAAAAAGGGAAGCGAAATCGATCCTTCAAAGACATCATCCAATAGTCCCACCGCCTCCACTCGTATTACCCCTCAAGAGATTTCGGCTTGCTCTTACTTGCTCCGCGAATCTAGTTATCATTTCAAAGAACGAGACCTGCAGATCATAGAGCTCCAACACAAAAGATCGCGATCGGACTCCACGCTCTCGGTCCATGACTTCCTGAAACTTCATATCTTTCAGAGCAGCTATTTGTACAGCGACCATTCGAATTTGGCGGGCCAGGACGTAGGCGACTGCGGTTCCCACCATAACGGCAACGGCAACAACAGTGAGAACGATTGCTTGAACTCGCCCCGCCGTCCAGGTAATGTCCGAAAGGATGGGAGTGAGGGACAAAAACTGCAAAGTGAGCCATGGCTCGTCCCACGCCATGTAAGCAAGATCAATGCGGACGGCGAAATCAGACCCGTTGAGATTGGTGTAGTAGATCACTGGACCCATGCTGCTTATATCGCTGGCGAGGTTCTGGGCCTGTGTGCTGACATTTGTGTTCGGGTACCGGCGCTGAATGAAATCGGTAAAGTCCTGAAGATAGGGGATTGGCACCTCTGGGAAAGCTAGCACATTGTTTCCGTCAGGAGTCAAGTAATCAGCTCCAATAGATGTGCCGATCAGTTTTCCCGACTGGGATTCAAAAGCCCCAACAAACATTGGGTACGGAATTTGCGCCAGCACTGATTGCAGTTTGTTTCTCACAAATGTCATGGTCCAGTCATTCGCGACAAGGAGCCGTTCTTTAGTTACATTGTTGTAAGCAATGGCGATGGCCGATTTGTGCGCCTCTGGCAAAGACACTATTGAGAAATGGGGAACAATTTCTTGAGCTTCTTACCTCCTTTGATCCCATACATCGTTCCAACTTTGTGATAGCTATTGTTGTAGAGATCCACATGTCCAAATGTAAAACCGTTGATCAAAAGCAGAGTACGGTTGTTTCCAGGGTTGGCAGGTGTTCCATCTCCAGGGTCGTATTGATTAAAAAGTGGTAACACGGCGGTACCGTTCTCGGTACAGAGCGTTGCAGTCAGTGTCAGGTTGGTATTATTGTACTTGTGGAGAAATTCGTTAGTCTTTGAAGTTGGCCATTTCTCCTACCGAAACGACCGACCAATCATTCGGGTTATCGGTGTATCCCCACGCGAACAGATCGCCAATTGGAATTTGAACGATAACAATGTTGACTGCCCATTGTCGGAAAAACTTTAGGAGTGATAGCATTCCAGCCTTCGTGGCATTCACACGGTCTGGCAAAAACGACCACTCGTCGGACTGAGTCAATTAATCAAATCGTTATAATCGAGATTTCAGGAGCATGATGAGACCAGTGTACCTCAACCATTTCCCTCTGGTACGTAGTTACTTGTGTGATTACCCTCGAGTTTTCCTCTAGGGTTGATACAATCTCGCTGGCGGCACGTGCTTGTATTTTTTCTGCCAGGTCTTGGATACTGGAACGCGCTGAGTTTATTGTAAATTGCCTGAGAATGCAAATTACTTGTGAGAACAGCAGCGGAAAGGTGTAGGAAGTGCTGCTATACCATCCTATGATTCCAACGCTGACAGTGGACACGGCCATGTACGTGAGCATAAGTGCGAAAAATGGTACTTTGCATCTTCTAGGAGGCAACCGCGAGGATATTGTTGAAGGAGAGGCTCCGCCCAGTTTTGCAGCACTGGCATCCGCGAGGTTGGAAGGCTGCTTTGGGTCAGCATTCGAGCGGAAGAACCACCTCCTTCTGGCTTGACCATCCTTTCCTTCAGAGCTGTGGTCGACGCTGTCGGGGGCCGGTGGTCGGTTGAAATCGACACTTGAAATACCAGGGACCGAAGGGATACCTTGAGACGTCCCAGGAGGAACTGCGGAGGCGGCGCAAGAGGCGGCCCATGGATACGCGCTGGCAGGTGTGGGTGCCGTTGCACCAACTGTATTGATGGTTCCAGTAAAGCTGGCCGCAGCGGATCTCGTCGTCAGAAACTTCGCCGACTTGACGGATGTACCCGTGACGGAACCGGACCACGTGTTCCGCGGACGAAGGTGGAATGCCTGTAGTGGCAGCAGTGATGGAGCCCTCGTCTTCGTCAGGTGCAACCGACGCGAGGACTTCATTGTCATCCCCGCTTGTGGCGGGGAGTGAACAAGTCAGGAATGGGTTCTTGCCTTCTGGTGTGGGGGGTGGTGCTTTGGCTCAGAGCAGGCGAGGGGGCATCGCGGCTGCTGAGTGTGAAGAGGACACATTATGAGTCAAAGAGCTGAGCCCGTGGGTATCCAGATGCTGCTGAAAACTCGGACAGCTGCAGGTAGTAATGCTGCTGGTGGCTGGGCGTTGGGTATGCTGGTGCGGTGGAGGACAGACTGCTCCGCTTCTTGAAGGACGGCCGATGACATTGAACGGCTCGAGCCAGATGAAGTTGTCGGTGACGGCGACGATGAGCCAAAAGGTAACGCAGTGTGGTCGGCGGGGGGCGTTCGCGGTCGCATTCAAAAACGGTGAGTTGGGTAGAGGGCGGCAGCCTCTGTCGCCGCAGACTCGTTAGTGAGTGGAACTGAGCGTGAGGCAGACGACGGGGGCGTTGGTGGCGAAGAAAAGTTGGGAACAAAGTTGAGCAGGGCGTGCGACGGGCGGATATCGCAACTTGGCGGTGTTTCCAAAATTAGTATGGTCGCCGGAGTCGCCGTTAATTCCTTCGTTGCTGCTGAAACCTTCCTGAAAAGCGGGAACGCCAGAGTCGGCGCTTGGCCGCCTGTGTAGTGCCGGCGAACGAGTGGCGGCCGAAGGCACTTGATTTTGGAGATGACCGGGCTTCACGCCGGCAAAGAATTGTCCGTAAGCATCGGAAGCAGTGCTGCTGTAACTGCTGCTACTGCTGCTACCGCTGTCGTTGGTATTGCTGGCGCTGGCGATGGCGATGTCGTACCTCGCGGTCCCCGTCTCGCCGTTGGCAAGGGTGCCGATGCTTTCCATGACCACACTTGCTTGCTATCAGAGACAGAATGAAGACAAAAACAACGCTTTTCGCGATTTAGTTTTGTGAACATGTCACAGGCTTCGTTTGGCGATCCCTCTTCATTGCCAAGGCAAGGATGCGCGTGCCGAGATCGTTAAATGGCGGGGCCATAACGATGACTAATGTCAACCATTTGCCTTTTATTGGGCAGATATTGTCAACGTTTGCCGTTGTGGCGAAGACTAAACTGGAGAACAAAGCCGACTCCGGCGCCGGTGCTGCGAATTCACCAAACTTGGCGCACAAGCGGACACTGAAATTCATCTAAACAGGAGGTCCCGCCTAATAGCCTGCCAACATTTGAGCACTCCAATAGCGAAGGAAATGGCATGAAATTTACAACTTTCTCTTAAAAAGCAGTCACCGTTTCCACACTCCGCATCAATAAATCGCATTAGTTTCTTCGATTTCGTGTCAATCCAAGTGCAAAGGCAATCCGATTAAGGTTGCGATCCATTTGGACCTGAAGCCAGTTCCTCCACTCTTCTCCATGCGGGCGTCCCAGACGGCTATCTTCCGATGTTTGGGAAGGTGCCAAGCTTAAGCCACTTCAACGTACCTCCCTGTGCTGCCACTGTACCGTGCACCGTAAATCGTGGCCCATTTCAAAGTAATATTTTCATCGTTCATTTTTCCCCGCTTCACGACAGAGAAAGCAGCAGCCCTGAAACAACAATAAGCTCAACGCCCCTGGTACACGGGTGTTCGTTTTTCTCGGAATGCGCGCAACCCTATGAGAAATTGTAAGGGCGCTATAAACATCCAAACAAAAAAAACCCCAACCTTCCAGACGATCTTCGGTGGGAATGACTTGAGCGTAGCACGACTGCTCGAAAGACATCCCACTTGCACTAAACGCATTTAATTAGCAGCTGCAGACTTTCAAGTATTGGGGAACATCAGTCTTACGAATCCATTTGTGATCCCTTGTCGACAGCGAGCTTCGCCATCTTGATTGCAACGGGTCCTAATATGCAATGCATAAGCATATGACAAGGGTTAGCTCGTCACACAAATCTGACCGGCAGGCAGAATTTCCCGTGCGACAGCAACTGCCTTTTCGAACGCAGAACCGTCGACCGCCTCATTCACAAGACCTATTATCGTATTCAGTCTAAGGGTAATTGTTAAAAAAAATATTCGTACCAATTTGGCTGGCGGTCTGTGCTGGTCAAAATTCGGCCGGTGACATGAGCTCCTTTGCCCGAGCGACCCAACTATACGAGAAGTCTCTGAGTTTCCCCCGGCACCAGGAATAATGGCAAGGCGGGTTTCCGGAAGACCTATTCTTAGCTCCGGCACCTAGTCGAATTTTTGGTGTTAAAGCTGAAGGTTTAGAGAAAGGTACAGTTACAAACACCTGCGATGCGTATGTCTGTGGCCAAAGGCAACTTCAAGGCCACCTCCGAGCGCCGCTCCGTCAATTGCTGAAATCGTCGGCATTGGCAGTGACTACTTTCCAGTGCGTAGGCCGAGCCGTTAGCTTGAAAAATTCTCCTCCTCACAAGGCTCCACCTCAAGCTCCGAGAATGCGGATCTGAGACTGTGCACAAACTGATCCACCTCACTCTGGTTCATTGTCGCTCGTTCCTACGGATGTAGACGCGCAAGATCAACAGATTCGTACAAATGGGTTTACCTTTAAATCTGCACCCCACAGAAGACTCTATCAACAAGGCTTCTAACGAGAACAACACGAACTCGTCTTATAATTGCAAACGAGCACCACGGTCAGTAGCACGTCGCCGCTTTTTCCAGCGATGAGTACTACTCAACTGGTCGAACCGCAGATCAGCTAGCGCAGCGCGAAATTCCGCCATGAATCGCCTGCCAACGCGTTCCGAGCCTCGGGGCGGTTAAAGTTGATGACGGAAATGCCTGAGGAGCTGGGTTCTGAGAAAAATCGGTGGTCACAGTGCGCAAACCTGAGTCTTCGCCGGTCAAGTGCTCAACGTAGCATTCCGCCCCACTTGTCTTCGAACCAGTGAAGAGGGACGCTGAATGAACTCGACAGAGAGGACGTACGCGCGACAGGCCCAAGCGAGAAAACATTTTCCTTTGTGTCGACGACAATTGAAGAGCGAGGGGAGCCCGATAAATTAACGTTCGAATGGAAAACAAGACATCCACTCACACACTCATCCACTCACTCCTCTGAACGTGGAAGCAAAATTCAATGGGGTGCGTGGACTGATGCTAGTGGTGGGTTCGCAATGTGATCGCTCGTATTCTGATGGGAAAAGGGAGCCGTGAGCGCAGCGCGAGCGTGGAGTTAGAGATCCGGTTGGTCTGCGAATCGGGCGGGCAGGTGGCCGTCTCGTCGCCTGATCCGTTCGGTTCACGTTTTCGGTTGGGTGGTC